>JAQOWM010000962.1:0-14841 GCA_029041755.1 Resseliella maxima | reverse complement strand
AGAAGTATATCCATATAATATGCATGACGTGAATATTGGCAAATGGACAGTTATGCGGAGCTATATAATGCTTATGCTAATATTCAAACATCTTATTACAATGGAAGCGCTGCACAAAATTTGTTTGCTTTAAATTATAGAGGATTTTCAAACTTGTGTATTATTTGCATTTGATACATCCACGATCAGATGAAACCGTCAAGAATGGTACTGTTGATATTAAAACTAGAAATCAATGCAAAAGAGAATTTACCAGCTAAAACTAGTGCGTTATTGTCTGATTATTTATGAAAATGAGTTCATATATTCACCATTAGATGGAATGGTTGTAAGAAATGTATAAGCAAATGAAGCAAAAAAAAACATGACTAAACAACAGCTAGTTCGAGAAATCCATCGTGATGCACGAGTAAAATTTTGAGCGTCGCATGCGTATACCATGCGCGGCATTGCCAACACATTGCAAGCAGATTTAATCGAAATGCAGAGATTTAAACGTGAAAATCGTGGATATAGATACATTCTAATTGCAATTGACATATTCTCAAAGAAAGCATATGCTGAACCAATGAAAGATAAAACTGCGCAAGAGACAACTAAAGCAATGGAGAATATTTTGAAAAAAGTTGGGCATCGCATTCAAAATTTACACACTGATGATGGTAAAGAGTTTTTCAATAATATGATGAAGCGATTGCTTAAAAATTATGGAAATATCAATCATTATTCAACATACAGTATTAAAAAAGCGAGCATTGTTGAACGTTTAATTCGAACAATAAAGGAAAACATATATGGAATTTAATTTACGTGGTTCATACAAGTGGTAAGATATTCTACAAAATACCATCGATACATATAATAATACCTGGTGTGTGTATATTCGACATATAACAATAGTAATATTAATAATCTCACGTAATTTCTCTTATTCTTTAGACATAGAACAATAAAAATGACACCGAATGAAGTGAATTCAGACAATGAACAAGATCTTCTCAACACAGTTTACAAATACAAACGTGAATATACCAACGACGAATGGCGAAATTTAAAGTTGGTGATTATGTGAGAATGAGTAAATATCGAAAGGTGTTCGATAAAAGCTATACTCCAAATTGGACAACAGAGGTTTTTACAGTGAGAAAAGTTCAATACAATACAGATCCAATTACACATCTACTTCGAGACTATCAAAATCGTGAAATTAAAGGGTCTGTTTATGCGGAGGAACTTCAACATGTTAAGAATCCAAATGAAGATCTCTGTGGAGAAGATACTTCGTAAGAGGAATGGACAGGTGTTCGTTAAATGGCTTAGCTTTAGCGATGAACATAATTTATGGATAACGGAGATTAGTATATTAGAAAATAAGTACATGGACAGTAAAGAAAAATTAAAATACTTTAAATAAAGAAGAATTAACTATATATATTAATAATTTTATCGTCATATGCAAGTAGTTTTATTTTATCCATCAATAGAAATAGTTGTGTTCCTGCACAATGTCGGACGAAATTATTGAATCTCTTTTTAAAGAATTGAGTGGTTTATTCAGAAAGAATGAAAATGGATACAGAGAATGCGCTGAAATTTTTGCGGATTTATTCAATAACAAAACACTTACATACGTAGACAATATGAATCATTTTTTTAAATTTAGAGAGAATTATAACGAATGGTTTTTTGATGAAATTAAAAAAAATATTAATTTGAGAAAAGAAAACCGAGGGTATAGAGAAGTAAGATACACCGCGGGTATGAAAAAACGAGAAGAGAATGTAATTGCGAATAGAAGATGCAAGAAATATTTTTTGAGATTTATAGTGTTGCAAATTCAATATTTTATTTTGGCTTTGGATAATTTCAATTAGTGGAAAAGTCACTGCCCATGTATCTTGAACATTTAACATATGATGTAATCACCAACAACCAGTATTCACTGCGAAAAAATGCTGAAAAAATTTTCAAAGAGTGAACAAGAGAAATATCATTGAAACAAATAAATGAATACAGTTTGATGTTATTGGTTTCTCTGTATATATTAAATGTTTCACCAGCATATGCAATTAGTTTTAGTTTTATTTACAACGTCAAACTACGTAGTTGTATTTTCGTGAGGATAATAAGTTTAATCGAAATGGAAAAGGTTTCATGTTGTTGTCATCGTTTATATAAAGCAAGCCAACCATCTCTAATAATACCAGAGTATGTATTTAGTGGAAGTCTCTGTCGTATTAAAGAATTTGAAACATTTGATGGATTACGTTACTGCCTCAATATATTCAGTCTTTCGAACTATAAACATTTACATTTTCCACATGATGAATAAAAATGTCTCATTACTAAATTATATGCACACCTGTCTGCGCGATCGATATTTCCTACCGCAAGCAATTCGGATTGGTTGTCTAGTTAAACTGTTTCCATTCAATGGAGAGATTAAAATCCAATTTGGAAGACAAAGCTTAACCATAGGACCAGTGACAGCGTTCGGTCTTGTAAAGACTTCACCATTCGCAGATATTGATGTTTTTTCAATCAACAAAAATGAGTTTACATGTGATTCAAAATGGGATATATGTACGTGCAAAACATGTCCGGTTTTCAGTCGTCTAATCGAGTATGAAGTGAGTGCACAAATATTATATGCAAATCGTAGACCGGAGAATGTAATTTTTCACTCTGAAGAATGTTGGAATTGAAAAGATCATACGAAGAAGTATTCAAACGCAAACCACTACATTTGTGTTAAAGTAGGTGACTTCTACGTAGAACATACAGTATATAAAGTGAAAAAAAAAATTGAAATATTTAGTAATGCTTGCGTGAAATGTGGATTACGAATAGTGAAGTTGCAAATAATATTATCAGTTAATAATGTTCACATATCAAGAAGAAGAAGAAGAAGAAGAATGTAAAAGTGATTGGATGAGATTTGCTGCAGATCAAACAAAGGAACAATTTGTTGAAATAAAAAAAAATTTCAAACCAAATGAATTATCGCATAAAGAGAAGATTAATAAAATTTATGAAAACATCTATCTTGCTTCAGGCTCATGGCTATTCAATTGTACTTCTGAACAGAATGAAAATATAAAAAAATTTCAGAAAATAGTAAATTTAGCTCCACGAGAAGTTGAAATTGGTATCTTGTTAACTGCTGATGTGTATTCTATTGATTTACTAGATGTTTATGATGAAAATATTTACAAATACTTTGAAACACTAAATGATTTCTTTATCACGAACAAAAAGGAAAACATATTGATAGTATGCGCAGCTGGTATATCACGTTCAGCGACTATAGTTTTAGCATATTTGTTGAAAAAAAAATTTACATTACATAATGCAATAAAATTTTTGTTAAGCAAGCGACCGCAAATAAGACCAAACAATGGTTTTTTACTTCAACTCATTGTGTATGAAATCAGTTTGCAAATAAATCAATTTGAACCTTTAGATTTAAGTTCTTTAGATTACTTATTCTCAATTTTAAATGAATATGAAACTTTAGCAGAGAAAGAAAAAAAAATCGAATAATAAGGCTATAATATTAAGAAAAAATGATGAATGGGAAAGATTGTACTATCTTGGTTTTAGAAAAAAATAATAAAAAAATGAAAAAAGTTAGATTTAATTCCAATGTCAAAATTCAGAAAATGCATGTATGGGCATTCGCATATCAAGAAGCACGAAAAAGTGATTGGGCGAGAAATGCTGCAGATAGATATCGATTTGAGATAAGAAAACAAAACATGGAAGCGATGCTTACTAAAATTAGATTTTTTTCTAGATGAAAAACAACATTTTGTATTACTTTTATTGAAATAAACTTTTATTAAATAAACATATTTTTGTTTTTTTTGTTTTTATTTTTTCATAAAATCTTTCATACATTGTGCAATATCTGATATATATTGATATTCTTTACTCATTTTCTCTGAATCAATTTTATAATGCCCCCAAGCAAGCGTATCAATGCAATCCGGTTTAATTATGTACCGTTTATCATCAAAAGGATTCAATGCAATTTTATCTGTGGAAATTGTATAAACATTATGATTTTTTGAACGAATAGAAAATTGTTTTCTCATTTCAATGCAATTATTTTTTATGCAATTGTAGTAATCATCGAATGAAACCTTGTTTTTCAGTACATTTTTCTTTACACCTTTTGCTTTTTTCATTTTATCAATTTTTCCACGCGTTCGCACAGCGTAACATTTCGATCGCAAACCAACCATTTCGGTTATAATTTCTCCCGAGAATTCATCTTTGAATTTACCCGGTACTTTATTGTTGCGACGAATAATTCCGTATTTGTTTTCCTCTGGGTAATCCCATGTATCAAACTCATCGGCATCGGGTTTTTCACGAATGTCCGCGTATACATTCTCTGTTTTTATTTCTAGCAAAAAACTGTCGGTATCTGTATATGCTAATTTTAAGTTTTGTTCATATTTCGGTTTCATGTAATTATATAAAAATTTATACATTAACACTTTTGAAATATCCAATATGCACATTCCTACAACGATTGGTTTATTTATAAAAACATTTGTTTTATGCATTTCAATAGCAGCTAAATTTTCATCGAATATTTTACACTTTTTAAAATGTGGTTGTGCGATTAGTCTCCTTCCGCCAGCTTTCCCTTCCCATTTATTAATTAAATGTATCTCTGAACGTAATCGAAGATTCTCCATTGTTTTCCCATAGATTGCGTTATTCATTAATTTATAAAAATTTTTTTCGAAAATGTTATTGGTTTTAGAACGAAGGTTAGTATTCAAATCAATATATGGTTTTAACCATGTGCTCTGTTTAAAATGAAGCACACGATGAACTTTTTTCAATACCAGACCATGTTCGAGAGCAAGTTTCAACATATGATAATGCACAACATATTTTTCCTTATCAAAAAATGTTAACAATAACTTGTCGTTTTTAGTTATACCCGGTATGCCTCGTTTCTCTGGACAAAATGGTAAATCGTTATGTTTGTCGTGAAGAATTGAAGGATAATGTAGATCAACTTCAAATATGTAACCAATATCTGAGTCATCCTTCAAATTTAAAATCGAAGATATATTTTTTTGATATTCATTTGTATTGAAAGTCTGCTCAATTTCACTCTCAGAAAGCCATTGATATTCTCCAATTGGTAGACGTTGAGACATCGCATATCCATACAAGTTATTAGCTATTAAATAAAACATAAACACAAAAGTAAAACATATATTTTTGTAAATACTAAATGAAAGATTTTAAAAAAATTTTTACCATCTAAATACATGATATATGAAGTTTCCTTTGTTGAATCAAAATCATCATTCATGTAAGGGTTATTCGCTTTTACATATCTCTTATTTATTTGACTCACACCACCACGTATTCCACGTTCTGCAAACATCAACATATTGATGTCAGTAAAGAGCTCAATAGTAACATTGGTATATTTCAACATTGCATCAAAGGAAAGTCCCGGTGCACCGAAATAATGTGCTGGATCAAGTGAATATGTAGCATAGCATGTAGTTCTGAAGTTCTCAAACACATCGGCTAGTAGTAACACATCTGTTTTCAAATATAAGTCTGAATATTCTCCAATCGTTTTTATACGGAACTTCTCCCAAACGTTCTGCGCATGTTTGTAGTCCTCTTCTGATATATTTGAATCAGTCAACATACTATAAAATCTCTCTTTTGATGGTAGCTTAGTTTCTTCAAGTTTGTCATATTTATCAATATATTCGTATGGAAAAACACCTTTTCGAGTTAGTAAAGTAAACAAATCATCGCTGTTGTACCCCGATTTAATACATTCTGTTTTGAGAATATGTTTTTTTTCAGGTGATATAATCGAAGCTAAATAATCAAGAGATGCACTCATAAAACGTAGAGAGTCAATGAATCTAAATTTGATTTCGTGTCCAAATTTTGGAAAACCAACATTTCGCATTGTCTTGATGAATGAAATATAGTTCTCTGAATTATGTGGTATAATTCTTATGTTACCAGAGATGTGTTCATTGCTTCCCAATTTTTTAATTATTAAATGAGAGTCATAACCAGATAAATTGTGGAATACAACTGGAATGCTTCGACTGATTTGATATTGCAAATTGCAAGATTGATGAGCAGCTCCTCTATAACGACCTGTTATATGACAATGATCTCTCACTCGTTGACCCAATTTATAAGTAACATTAACATCGTTGAAACTTTGTTTACATATATGGCAAACATTCGTTTGATAAAATGAATTATTTTCTTCAGTTGTTAAAACCAACATTGGTTTTTTATCTTCCAAAAATTCAAAAATTTCCTTTGCAATTTCCGTCAATTCATTCATAAACCAATCGAGACAATCTGCTCCTCGACGACTTGCATACCGTGATGTCTTTTCATCATTTTCTTTCTTAAAATAATAACCAATGCTATGAACTTCATGTTGATTGTGTGCTTGTGTTGAACAATCATTGTTAAAAACTGTTTTTTCAGGTTGCTTCAACAACGTCTCAGTGTCTGCATATATGATGAATGGTATTTTAAGCTCATAGTTGAAATTTTTGAATGTTACATAGTTATACCCAGGTTGAGGCATTTCAACTGCATAATCGTTCATTTTTGCGCATAATATTTGATGTTCTTTTAGGTTCTTTTTTTAATAAGAAATGATTCAAACATCGATCGCATATAAATATTCTACGGTTATTCTTGGTCGTCTGACCATGTACTAATGCACACAGATTTTTTATCCAACAATAATGCGAATCTTCAGCTATTTTATAATGCAATCTTGTCTCTGTAAGCAAAAGTAGATGTACGTAATGGTAATCAATTGGCTTCAAAGCCAGATAGAGCGGGTATATACATTTTTTTTCCTCATTAAAATAGTATACGTTAACTGCTATGCGTTCATTTTGTTGCATAAATTTTTCAATTTGATTGATTCGCACAGGAAATTCAATCCCATCAAAATTCAATTCATTTGCCCAGAAACGATAACTATTTGCATCATTCACTTTATTCTTGTCTTTAGCATGTACCTCTTTGTGATGTAATGCTGACAAAATTGCCCACTTGAAACATTCATTATTAGTATTTTTTAAATTTATTATAAATCTATTGTTTTTTTTCAATGTGATTGGGAGATCAATAAATCCCGATCCTCGCAAAGGTTCATATTTAAAAATTTGAACACTTAATTTTTCGATTCTACTCAATGTAAAACCAGAGCCTTCAACCATTACCTCATCCACTTTTCTAATCACATAATCAATAACACTATTTTGAAAATATTCGCTTAAATCTGTGCTTGAATCAATTTCCATAACTTTCGTAGGAATATACACCTTTCTTTTCTCAATTATTGGATCACCCTGTTCATCAACATCATTTACAAATGATCTCTCGAAATCAGCACTAAAATAACTCATTGTTTTTATCATTGAGAATTCAGAGACCACCTCGATGATTTTTGGTAGATAAATGTTAAAAGCACTTAATAAGAATTGTTCAATATCTTTATAACCAATATTAACTATTTCGAACTCGTGAATCCGCTGACCAAATGCAGTACTCATTTCTTTCAATTCTACTCGCGGATTCTCATCCAAAATTTCATTATTAAAGTCAAAACTCAACGACATTGTTACCAATCTATCTCTCTGACTGGTTGTATCTAGCACATGCACTTACCGATTGTCTTAATGTTTATATTGTAATTAAGCTTAAATAATGTTTTTTCGTTCAGAGTTTATATTGAGAAACAGAACAGAATAATTAGCTAAAGAGGGGAGAAAAGAAAAAATAAAAATCTACATGATCGTTTTCTTTATGAAAAAAACACGGTTTATCGTTATTACGTTTATTTTTTTTTTCAAACAATTTTTTTTTCTGTTTAATTATTGAAAAAACATCAGTGGGAACAGAGTGAAAACAAAAAATAATATTTTTAATTGTCAACTGTATCTGTATCTGTATCATCAACAACATTTGAGTAGATGATTTCATTCCTTTTCTTTGAAGTTTTTGAACAGGGAGCTGAATTATCTTCATCTTCATCTGAGCTGATTAATAATTTCCGTTTGAGCGAAGTTTTTTTATTTTTTTCAACTTGTTCACTGTGCCATCTTGCGAATAAAGAAAAATCAGCGGTGTCATCATCGTAAATATCATCATCTTCATCAGAGTAAATAATTCCATTCCATAACATTGGAGGTTTTGAACAAGAAGCTGAATTGACTTCATCTTCATCTGAACTAATGAATAATTTCCGTTTCACTGAACGTTTTCTTTCAATATTTACTGACACATCCTAAAATTTCAACAAAATTAAAAAGATATGAATATTTTCAGATATGTTTTTCTTTGAAAAAAAAAGAAATTTGTAACAAACCGAATCGCTATCACTCTTCAAGTTTTTCTCCATCAAATGTTCGGACTTAGGTTCAATGAGTAAACATGTATGTGAGAAACGCTTCAACTTCTTGTTTTGCTTTTCAGTGCTCGAACTAGATTTTGTTTCGTACGAATCAACACTATTATCATCTATGAAGCTTGATTCATATGAATCAGAATCTGTAGAATTATAACTCGTGATGATTGATTCATGTGATTCATCTTCACTCGAATGCAGATCACTTTTAGAATTATAGTTTGTTTCGTTATTTTTGTAATTTTCGCCATCACTAGCGTCACAATCGCATTCAATATCGACAAAATACATTTTTATTCACAGTGATGTGTTGTGATGAATTGAACAAATAATTATATGTTTTTCAATATTTATAGTAACTTAACAATAAACGTTTCAGATAAAGCCCCTCTAAATAACGAGCATTCATATAACTCCAAAATCGTTATTCGCAAGAAATAAAGAAAAGCAAGTGAAAGCAAAGTACAATAATAAAAAAATAAATTCTTTACAAACAGTTGCAGAAATAAACATGCAATGACAAAAATTGACAACATTAATATCAACGTCATCCTAACATCCGCGAAGTAAGAACATAAGTTTGTCCGCAAAAATATTTCACCTTCGAATTTTTTTAAGTTCACCTTTCAATCATTATATCTTCAAAAAACATTTACATTCCAGCTTTGCATGCACGCATGCAACTTTGCGAATAAAATTGAGCATGTTGTCAACTAAGAACAAAAATAGCATAATGTTTTTAATTGTTTACAGATACAGATTCTTACTATTTAAATAAATTGAATGTACACGTTTTATATTACAATCATTCGTTTTTTAAATTTGCATAAAAACCGTTGCATGTAATACATTCAATGGCAAAAAAATGACATGAACTATTTGAAAAATTAATAGCAGCGATGATATTAACTTTTCGCATGAAAACAACATAAGTTTGACCTTACATTATATTTCTTTCACAAGATAAATTGAATAAAAAACAACAGGTGAATAACAAAACAAAATTCGTTAGCAAAAAAAATTTTTTTAATTACAAAAATTCGTTAGTGAACGATTGATACATGTCGTTCGTATACAAATGCAACTATATAAGTTGCAGAGTTTTCGTTGTTTGCTAACAGTTTCAATCGAAGCATTAAACACAAAGGTTTATCCTGTGATCAAAAATGAGTGCTTTAAAAAAGTTATTAAACACGAAACCTTACCATGGGTTTACATATTTGCCAGTGGGTTTTCATAAAGTTGTTGGTTTTCGATTTGTAAAAAACAACTTTGGTAAAGCGGAAGACGGTACGGGTAAATCTTTACTCGTTGAATTAAAAAATGAAGTTCTTTTCCTTCCACAACACTTTACTCAAAGATTAAATCAAAACGACATAAATGAATTAAACGCAGAAATCGAAAACAAAAATCACATATTTTTACATTTCAACGGTCGTGATGAAAAAACTAAGGCATGGAAGATAAAACTCGTTGACCAAAAGCAAAAGGATGAACAAATGGTTATGTTAACATCAAGCGATGAAGAAGCAAAATTCGAGGAAAGTCAGCAATTTCCCTCAACACTACCGGAATCTTCGCAATCTCGCAAGCGAGGATTTCATAACGACGTCAAGAACGACAACAACTATGAGGTGAAAAAGAAGAAGAAAATCGAAGCAATTGCAAGAGATTCAGATACAGAATAGATGCAAATGGGAAGATTTTAATGGTGAGTAAAAGCAAACATACAAAACATTTTTTTAATATTTTTTTCTCTTTTTTATGGTTGCTTTTATTCATTAGAACCGGACATACATCTATTCAACTATCGATTTAGTTAAATTGACTTTGCTGTACTTTGGACAAGATTTTTCCTTCATTGCATATTATATTAATCAATATTTTTTAAGTTGGAAAATAATGATTTTTTTTTTCTTTTTTTGGAAAATTACCTAGTTGCGCATTTAAATTTTAACATTTTTTTTCTCTTTTGATACTACAAAATGAGATTTGATATATCATTTCATTTTATATTATGTTAATTAATATGTTTTAGATCTTAAATAAAGAATTTAATTGGAAAATATGCAAGTATCGCCTTTTCAATGTTGGAATTTTTTCTTATTTTATTTCATAGGCAAATTATCTCGCTCGTTAATATACAACATTTACATTTTGCTCTGTTGTTGCATGTCTTTTCATTACCTCAAAACTTGAATTTTAGACTATGGAAAGTAACAAAGTTTAATTTGCTTCCAAAATGCATGTCTTTTGTTACCTTTTTGGTAAACACCAAATTGATAAATTTTGTTTCCTTAATGGGCTATACATCTGCTTTTTTCAAAAAATGAAAACAAATTGATCACTCTATAAAAGAATGTATCAGATGGATAAGAAACAAAAAAATATCGATAAAAAAGTATATAAAATAATGAAATTGAGAACAGAAGTGAGAGATCTTTCAACTCAAACGAACGCAAGAAATTGTATCAGCAAATATTTTCAACATGGTTGAATTTATAGAAGAACAAGAAGAAATTGTAAGAGAATATCAAAGAACTTGTGTAAGTACAATTTTTTTTTCCGAATTGTTAATCTCTGTAATAAACAAGTGTTAGTGTTAATCTCGCTAATGAACTAAATGAATAAATATTTTTTTAGACTGTCCATTGGTGTTGTAAGATATGCTCACAACCGATTGCCATGCGCAGCGATGGGATTTGTCACGACCGAACGTGGATCAAAATCTTAGCCAATCATCTGGATTGGGATATCGTCGAACGTGAAGATTCATTTTTTTGCGGGAAATGTGATCATGGATTTGAAACGAAGAAATGTGAAAATTCGTATATATTATTTCGGCGAAGTGATTTAAAATTAGATTACATATGAATTCACCGTTCGAAAACAAAATGCATAAACAGTTTTGATTTGCTTTTAAAAAGATTCCAAAAAAAGTTAAAAAACGTTAACGTAAAAAATGCTTTTCGATTTAATGTTTAAATGCGCAAAAGTTAAAAAAATGATTTAAATATTGTGGTAGAAGTAAACATATATAGTAGTTCAATATAAGCATAACATATGTTTTTTCATTTGCGAAGTTTATTTTACTTGTTAAATGCTTAGAAATAGTAAAAAAGAAAAATGAAAATAATTACATCATCATCAGAATTGCCTGCATGAAGTTCTGCATTCCCAAATTGCTGAAAAATCTTTTAGATTCATTTTTTCATTTGAAAAAAAAAATTTGTTGTGGTAGAAGTTTAAACATATACAACTACAGCAGTTCATTACAGATTTGTTTCATTTGCGAAATTTTATTTTACTTTTTTCTTTAAAACGATCAACATTGAAATATTATTACAAAAAATGAATTGGGTAAAATATATCTTAACTGTAATGTAAAAGAAAATAAAAAAAAAAAATAGAATGAAAGAATAAGAATAATAGTGTTTTCAATCCGTGTCCCCAAAAACTTGAGCAAAAAACTGTGAAAAAAAATGCTTAGAAATAGTAAAATATTCACGTAAAAATGCTTAGAAATAGTAAAAAAGAAAAAATGAAAATAATTACATCATTATCAGAATTGTCTGCATGGAGTTTTGCATTCCCAAATTGCTGAACAATCCTTTGGATATTGACACTCGTAATTAGTTGCGTTTGGAGATGTGATGCACCAACCTTGTTTGTTATCTTTTTCACCATAACATATACGCCAACATAAATTCGCATCGCAACCGAAATCAATGTTACATACATAATTTTCTTTTCCTTTTTCTATTTCAGTTTGTTCGAATGAAGTTTTTGTTGTTTTTAAAACACTCAAACTGTTATCTATTTGAACTCTATGTCCAATATAGGGTTCTAATTTTATTGTTAATAAATTTACTGCAAGCAATGATAATATTAGTCCAACGATGTGTAATCCACTCTTTGTTTTCTTGTTTAACTTCAATAATCTTGGAATAAATCTTATTTGTTCTTGCTGATTGGATGACATATGCTGCAACAATATTCCACCGATTTCTTGTATTTCTTCTGGTTCTATTTGAATTATTACATATCCATTGGTAAGAGTTGTAAAAATTGTTGAACATAGAATGAAAAAATTGATAGCACGTAGAAGTTTCATTTTTTCAATTGGAGAAAATATTTCAAAACTTGCTTTCTTTCACGTGAAATATTTGTCTAGTGACTTTAAATTAGTAAATATTACACTTTGTTCACACACAAATAATCTCAATCTGCTCTGGAGAATGAAGAAATCACGACTGCACTGATTTACTTGCATTTGCATTTGCATTTATTGAATCACATATTCTCAAAATAAAAAATAAAAGTAGTATACATATGGAAAAAACAAAAACCAAAACAATTGTAAATTATTTTTTTTTTTTTTTAAACATTCTGTTTCGTAAAACTAATAGAACTGTTTATCAAAATCTCGAGAAATTTGTTCGGATGTTGGTGTATTTTTATGTGAAACATGTGAATATATCGGGCAAAAATAACTAATTGATTCGCGAATCAACATCAATGAAAAAAAAATTTCATTAATCAAAACTAATCGATACTAAATTGAAAGCAAAACTAGTAGAACTGTTTATCAAAATCTGGAGAAAATTTATTTGAATGTTGGCGTATATTTATGTGAAACATGTGAATATATCTGACAAAAATAACTAATCGACTCGCTAATCATCAACAAAGAAAAAAAATGCAGATTGAATATATTATGCGATATTAAATGTGATGTTACAATTTCTGAAGTTGTATACTTAGTTTGTTTACTTATTGTTTTTTTGTTCAACGAAAGATTCTTGACGCTGTTGCTGCCGTGACACTGACTGTTTACATTCTTTTTTTGCCAAATAGCTGTGTCTCTCAACAAGAGCATCATCAACAACAACAACTTTAAAACGTTTTTTTGCTTCGAACCCTAAAATTTCCATTTTATTAAATTCAAAAAATGTGACAAATGAAATTGACAAGAAAAAAAAAAACTTCAAAAAACGACATTTGAATTTATGTACTTCCGATCTATGACAATATCAATGTCAATGTCATATTTTAGCTGAAAACCAAATCTATATGGTTGTTTATTTTATGCATATGACCAACATGGAAAAAATTAAAGTACCCATTTGATTAAGACAAATGATATTTCAGTTTGAAACAAAATTCAGAACAAAAACCATTGATTTTGCTTTGAAACGTGTTCCTTTGGGTTTGAAAAAAAAAAAAAAAAAAAAAAAAATGTACGAAAATAATGATTTACTTTTGAACATTGTGCGTTCACTTATGAATAATCATTGTGAATGTGAAGAGTGCAATGAAATACGAGCAGAACAAACAAGTGTGGATACTTTTTTTTCGGCAAGCAGCACAACTGGCATAATGGATATTGAAATGACTTCCCTTAGTGTTGCATCAACATCAGCAACAACAGTATCATCATCATCATCATATGTAACAATACCATCAATACCAACAACACCAAGATCGTCAACAATGAATAATCATATCAAACGTTGGTGTACCATCGCAACTATTTTGATTTTGGTTTTGCTTTTGCTTTCAATGCTCGTATACATTTACACGAAACCAACTAATTCAAGCTGCTGTGAGATATCAACATCAACACCAATACTACCAACAACCACAGCATCAGGATCAGTAACATCAACATCATCATCGACAACATTGCAACCAACAACTACAACTGATGTTGATGGCATCATACCTATAATCGAATGGTAGTTTTTTTCATTTTTTTTTTTATTTTTTTACATTTATTGACATTCCTCGTTTTACATTTACATGAAACAAACTAATTCAAGCTGCTGTGAGATATCATCATCATCACCAATACTACCAACAACCACAGCATCAGGATCAGTAACATCAACATCATCATCGACAACATTGCAACCAACAACTACAACTGATGTTGATGCCATCATACCTATAATCGAATGGTAGTTTTTTTCATTTTTTTTTACATTTATTTACATTCCTCGTTTTACATTTATTTACAAAATTTGTTTTCTTTTGTCTTTTTCAGATTTATAATGTTATAATCAGAAATATCATTCAAAAATATGATTGTCAAAACAAAGTAGAAACACTAAAACGAATACCCTTAATGAAAAAATAAATTCGAAATAAAAAACAAAGCACACGTGTTTTTTCATTTCACTTTGCACTTCAAGTTGTTTACAAATTTTTTGCAGGTCATCATCATCTTTTCAGAAACAGCTGTTATAATATGTCCATATATGGAAAGTAGTTTTGTTTACGTTTGGGCGTGGCTAAAACCAGTTTTTTATGGTATGCCCATATATGGAATTTCCATATATGGGCATACCATAAAAAACCGGTTAGGACCAAACGTACAATTTTATACTACTTGC
>JAQOWM010000300.1:0-10419 GCA_029041755.1 Resseliella maxima | reverse complement strand
TGATCCCAAGACGCAAATTGAAGTGGCTTGCAAGCTCAATTCCGTCATTTTGCCAGTCAATGCTTCTCGGTATTGTGGGCGAATGATTGTATTCAATGCACATTTGACTGTTGTAATTTCATCTTTCGTTTCTCCCTTCGCTGGTATGGATGGCTTGAAACGATTCGCCATTTTTCTATTGAAAAAAAAAAACATAGACACATACGATTTAGTTTGAAAACGAACACTATTTAAACTTAAAAAAAATCATTCTTCATTCATTTTTGGTAATCAATTTTTGCGATCTGTTGCACGAAAACAAAGCTAACACAAAAAAACCGAATAGAAAATTACATATTTTTCATTCAATTTGAAATTGAAATGTTTGGTTCTAATTAACATAAAATAGCACGTTTTATCGCTCTTCAATCTATCCACTCTTATAATTTTCATAAATCTTAAATTATAATTTATTTTCTGTGTGTTGGTTTTTGTCTCTATTACTGAACGTGTTAAATATCATCGAATTTAAGAAGAAA
The DNA here is from genome assembly GCA_029041755.1 of Resseliella maxima. NCBI lineage: Eukaryota > Metazoa > Arthropoda > Insecta > Diptera > Cecidomyiidae > Resseliella > Resseliella maxima. The sequence goes on along the minus strand of JAQOWM010000300.1, from coordinate 9,901 downwards.
AAAAGAAGGAAGAAAACCAAAATCACAATTAAACTAAGCAACTTTGAATCAAAAACTGCATTGAAATAAGTAAAATGAAACAAAGATTAAAATCAAATAAATAATTAGCACAATTAGGGACAAATAGGCACAACATTAAATCCACATAAATCGGTCAGCATTAAAAATTGAACACAAATTCACTGAGAATTTTTTGCAATTGTTAAATAATTACCAAAAAAATCAACTATAAAAAAACACACGAATATAGAGTTCACTAAAACACACCATTCGATATGCCACTCTCGCAAATAGATCAATTCCAATTAAAAATCCAATAAAAAGTAATGAATTTGCTTCGAATCACAAGAACATTTGTTTTGATAATTTAAATTTCAATTTAATCTTAGCGACTGGCTTGGTCAAAATCCCATCCTCGAATGACAGTGATTTGTAAAATTTGGATGATTTGAGGCGAAAATTATCTAAAACTAACAGTAACAAATCAACATAACATAACATCGAATCGAACACTTGACACATTTTGAAATACCACTGGATAATTTTTATTTCTTTGAAATGAATTGATTGTATGTATCAATGTGACTTTTCATAAACAAATGGTCGCCTGTTATGAACATTCTAAGGCAACCAAAAATTTGCAAACGATCACAAAGAATCCATTGAATGATATATTTGAAATAAACAGATTAGCCATGATCACAAAGTAAAACACTATTCATAATAACATCCACCGTGCATTTGTCACAGATGAGTATCATTTTATCTCGTCGTTCTATTCTCTATTGATATACTGATATGAAACCATTTCACTTTGATTGTTTTTTTTATCAAGAACATGAACATAATGACACTGCTTTGAAAAAATTTCTCCATGCACAAATTCAAATATGATACACATTATTCATATTTCAATAAAATAAAATTAAATTAAATTAAATAAGATTCCTAAAGCAAGAGAAAATCTACTGTAAATACAAAAATCAGTTAAAACAACGAAGTTTTTATTCACATTTGACGTTTTTAAATGTGTTTCAGATCAATGTGAACCATTCTAAAGGTTCGTTTCTATATATACGAGGAGCAATAATAAAATTCGATTTGTGAATACTATCAATTGACATAGAATTTTGTACTCTTTAATTCAAGCCACCCCCTTTTTTAATTTTTAGTTCTCGGAAACACCTTATTGTACACTGTATCGTTTACCAAAGTTGATTATGAATGCTGAAGTGATCGAACAGAGAGGTAGAGGTAGACCGCGCAGAAGATATTTAAATTCTGTCAAGATCGATTTGAATGAAAGTGGGTATGACTGAAATTTCCCATTGTTCTGACTGGAGACCTGGCTCTCGATAGGGTAAGCTGGAGAAGAATTGTTAGGGGCCTTCCATTACAAAACAGATCAGACGCTGAAGGGCATAATGGCCTTGAATGCTTGTTGTTGTTGTTGATGATGCCAGTAATTCTAGACTCTGTATTATTGGATCTATATTTTGTTGTCATTTTATGGTATGAGTTAAATATAATAATGAAATTTTCTTGTTTTAAATTTTTATTAACCTATAATAGAGAATAATGAATATTTTTATAAAAAAAACCATTCCAGTTTTTATCATATTTGGACAAGAAACAAATACTACGTATTATATTATTAATAATAAACCTGCAAACGAATTTAAAACTTTTTCGCGACTCTTGACAGAAAAATTCGAACTTTTGTGTGGAAGGCAGTTGATCTAAGGCACGTGACTCAGGGCTTACGATCAAAAAGGACTCAACCATTGGACCAAAATGTAGTGATAACTTTTGCTCTAAACATTGACATTTATTCAAATTTGAGAGGAAATATACGACGAATATACAATGTGCTTGTCAATTGACAGATGTGGTGCCATCTATTGACTTATTGTTAATCTCCATTGTATTAACAGTGGAAAGAGAAATAGGAGAAAATTTGAAGGGGAAATTGTGTATATGGAATATATGTATGCATCGTTCAGTCGTTAGATGGTAACAAAAGTCATGTCAAAACGCTTCACAATGGTAACAGATAGGACACATTGTATATTTGTATACGATATCATGTTGATAATTTATAAAATCAATTTCCAGGTTTCCAATTTCCAAGTGATCCACTTTGCGTGATATCTCTAACTAAATTAGGGAATGATGACCCTACTAATGTAAAATTATTACAAAATCTTACACCTAAATATCATCGAATATGTTCAAACTTCCAAGTATTTCATTTATTCTATAAAATTTTCGGCTAACATGTTAATATTTTAAGAAAGAATGCGAATAAACATTTAAACTCTCGAAATATGTATGAACAAATGAATTGACTTTTTTTTATCTAAGTCAAGTCTATTAAACATTCTGGTACAGGTGTCTAACTACCATATCCCCTCCAGAGCAAGGAATCACGAAATTAACTCATTGAAAAATCAAGAAAATCTTTGGAAACTCCCAGAATTGTTGCCGCAAAAATACGATTTCCCACGATCCGTTTTGTTCTTCAAAGATATTCGAAATTTTTAAGAATTTTGAACTTAATGAAATTACCCCCTCTTGACTGAAATTACAGAATGCTATTTTAAAAGTCAGTACAAGGCTAAGAAACAATACACAAAATGTTACTTTTTCAATAAACTTTTTATGTCATTTATTGTTTGGTATGAACAGTATAATCCGGCTTCAAATTTAAATGTTGTATCGAATTCTTTTTTCGTTGTTTTAATTATATTTTCCATTTTTTCTCTTTCTCTATTAATTACACTCAGTTTGTGTAATTTGAAATTCATGCACAGTTTAAAAACTGAGAAATAAACATTAAAAAAATTTGCTTTTGGAAAAAAAATGGAAACAAGTTATTTGATTGCGAGAGAGTGAGAAAAAAATTCGATACATTGAAGCAATGAAATAAAAATCATAACTGATAGTTTTGAAAATGTTTTGAATTCACAAACGATTTCATAGATTTCACCGAATCGATCATTCAAATTATTGCGTGACAGCCAGCGCCAACTGGATATTGAATTTGTAACAACAATAGCATTTATTGTAATTTTACTTTGGCTATAGTCTATGTGCCCATGCGTTTGTTGTCTCCACTATAAATATGTTCATAATGAATAATGATAATAAGGTGGATTTTCCAAGGACAACGATTATAATTGTCAAAAACTAATCGGTGTGATGAGATCGTTTACGATTAAAAATTTCTGCAACGATTGAATTTGAAATGAAATCGTTCAATGATGTCACCAAATTTGAATGAAATCATTCCATCTTACTGAATCGTATAAACGTATAAACAATTTTTTCTTAATTTTTCATTTAAATAATTTGAAATTGAATAATAATTTTTTATGAAGCATTCAATTTTTGCTTAAAAAAGTCATTCGAAAATGAAATAGCAATTCATCAAATGAGATCGTTGAACGATTTAGTGAGGTCGTTAAACGATTAAAGATACAAAATTGTAGAACGATTGAAAATTCTTAAACGATTCATATGTTTCATTTTTCCTCAGATATTTTTTTGTTTTATTTTTAACATGCTATTTCGACAGTGTTCTTGACTGTCCCTCTATAGCTAAAATGGAACTTTATATGAAACTCACAAACGTTATTTGAAGGTTGTCAATCGTTGAAAATCGCAATTGAATCAATTTCAATTTTAGCCAACTATAATCAATTTTGTAGTCAGATGAAAACGTCCCAAATTAGACGGCTGAGTAGATTTGAACATTTCCATGAAAAAAGTCAATTCTTCACCTTCTCTCGCTCCTTTTCTTTCTATCTCCCTTTTTCAATTTCTGAGGTAAATAACAATAACAACAACAAAGGTAAGTAAACATAATATAAATTCCCTATAAGTTGTGTTGATGTAACCCAAATCATATCAAATTGTAAATTTTTTTAAAATTTTACCTCTTCTTTTAATTAGATTTTTTTCTGTAAATAAGAATTCAAAATTTTATTAATTTAGCAAAAGAAAGTTCAAAATTTTATTAATTTAGCAAAATAGTTTTTTTTATATACATTAGATAATTATTTTAACTTTAAATTCAGATGCTAAGCAACATTTATTCTGCTTAGTAATTTAGATGCTTGTGAATAACGACTATCGTTTTAATACAATACAAACACTTTTGTAAAATCCATCTTATTTTCTTTTCGTTTTGATAGCCCTGCGATGACTGTATTGTACGGTTTGAGTGAGTAAATAAATAAACAACGTAGTATTTATAACAGTATTTCTTATAACAAATTAAGGTGAAATTTTTGATTTTACATGAACAAACAGTTTCAACGTTATTTTACCTAAAAAGTGTATGCTGTGTAATACATTTAATAAAAAAATATAGTATTTGAAATGTTCATTTACATTTATTTGTCAGTATAACTAAAATAGACGTGTAGAGTTTTTTTTTATAAAACAAAGCGTCCTACTAAATCCGCGCGCATTTCTCAAACATGTTTGTTTCTACAAGAATACATATAAATTCTGTTCATGTAGTAAACTAAGCATACATTCATAACTTACGATGACGCATATACATTGGAAACGCGGACAATAACATTTAGAAATGGGTATTTATTCATCACAATAACATTTAGAAATGGTGATGAAAATCTCGAAAAAGGTTAACAAAATGTAGTTTCAAAATCTAAACCTTTTTTTTATCAAAATTCAAATATATATAAAAATAGAAAAACATTTAACGGCTCGCCGGTTTGTATATACAGATAACGACTTGCGTACGGCATACGTACGGTCATGAACGCGCGCAGTTTCAAACAAATACATAAATGTATGTGTGGTAGTCATTCACAAAATACGAGAATGCATTGCCCACTAAAGTTATACACATCGACAGCACAGAAATCCAAAATATTCGCTTACAAGCCAGAATTTAAAAAGGTAATGATTAGTGATGGATTCAATATGGCGGATGATACACGCAAAGTTCGTGTGGAAGAACAATTAAAAGTAAAAATTGGTAGGTTTTTAGAATGTTGTATACATAATCATAAAAATTGTAAATTCATTTGTGTATTGTTAATACTAATATTTATGTGAATAAATTGTGAATTTTGTTTCGAAGAGTAGTTTTCACAGATAATGGAAAGTAAAACAAAAAAAGAGTGTGAATGAGTTGAGCATCGAATGTGTGTGAAGAAGAGAATTATGTTTTTCTAAACTAGTTTTGGATTTGTTGTTACTTACATGGCTTGGACAGTATATATATAATAAAAGTATGGACTTGTGCTAATATTCCATTCAATCAACGATTTTTCATGTACAAAACAATTCAAAACTGAAATAGAAATTTGTTAAACTATATTAAAGAAGCCTTGCAAAATAAAAAGCCAAGCAGGGCATGTATAGTTGACCAAAATTAGAAAAAAAAAATTAATATGTGAAATTCCAAAACGACTCAACATATATAGAAACAATGTAGGCGTGTGATGAATAAATTATGTTTTTGTTGGTTAATTGAATTTATATAAGTATGGTAGAAACGAACATTTGTTATATTTAATAAAATAATATACTAAATAACTAAAAGCAAAATAATATTTCTACATGAAATGTGATTTATTAAAAGTTATATAGTTGAAAGTAAATATGAGAACAAGACACAATGGCGCATCAGGTCGTTGTATTTTTTGTTTGACGTATTTTTAATTCACACCAATACAGTGTAATCGTTTCCGCAATATATCTTTATATACATGTAACATTTATTAATGGCACAAAATCTAATGAATGAAATGTCCATCTGTACAATAACACATGTGTTACGCGAATGCGCAGAAATTTGCAACATTGAACTGTGTTTTGATTAATACCTTGCTTAATATGTTATTTTCATTGATGGAAACTCATGTTTACACAACAATTTGTTGTTGTACTTGCTCTATTTTTGTCTTCTTATTTTGCCATAAAAGCAACAGTTAGTAAATTTAAATTTATTTAAATTTATCTAATTATAATTCTTAAGGACCCCACTTATCGTTGTTACAATGATTTTTTTGAATTATTTGTTTTCAATTTTATATTTAAAATAATCAACAGAACATTTTTAAATAGAAAGAAATTTCGAACAATTTTAACCGTTTTTTAAAATTATTACAGTTATTTTTTTTCAAACACTTATAAATTGCAAATAAGATGTTTGAACTTGAGAAACTGCTAAAATTACATTTTTCGAATGAATATCAAATGAAAGGTTGAACCATTCTGAATATAATTCAAGTCATAAATAAAATGATTTTTTGTTCAGTTTTCATTTTAGATACGATTATGTCATGCCAGTCCAAAGGCGGTCATATGCACTACAGGAATAATTGATCAATTAAATTGATGAAAAAATTATCGTTTAATCTACTTCAGTACATAAATGAGCTGTTCCATTTTCAAAAAATTGCATTACATGAGTAAACTATTACGAATTTCTTAATTAATTGTTTTTTCCATGTTTACTTTTTAGGTGAAGCTAAGAATTTGCAAGGCCGCAGTAACTGTACGAATGGCTCCAATGCTGCTTATCGCGATGTTTATTGTACGGTTGCATTGGATCAGGAAGAAATTACACGAACACCAACAGTTGAGAAAACGCTAAGTCCGTTTTTTGGCGAAGAATATCAATTTGAAATTCCAAGAAAATTCAGATATTTAGCAGTTTACATATGGGATAGAGATAAACATTTAAAACAAGATAAAGCTATTGGTAAAATTGCAATAAAACGTGAAGAGCTACAATCATACAATCATAAGGATCACTGGTTTGCATTACAGCCGGTTGATGCAGATTCAGAGGTGCAAGGAATGGCGCACATCTTACTTGGAATTGACGAAGGAACTGGCAATTTGAAAAGAAGATCCGATTTTGATGACTCATTTTCATCAAATACCAAAACAAATGTAGGTTCAACGAGCGACATGAATACCAATTTAAACAATGTGGAGTCTACATCATCATCAGTATTCCACCAAAGTGAAAGCAATAATCAATTAAAAGAGAATAAAACAACTGTTGAAAATGCTCAAAAGAAAATAGATCGCAGTGAAAGTTTTAAAATAGAATTAAATACGACATCTGTTTCAAGTAATTCGGGAAGAAATAGTGGTTGTAGCAGTACACTTAGTAAAACAAGAAGCATTTTTGGGAATACTGATCTGAATCTATTCGGTTCACAAAATAAAAAAAATAGTTCAGACACATTGGGTTCGTTCCGAAATAATATTAAAAGTCGTGTTTCAATACGTGTAGTTGAGTGTGTTGATTTAGCAAAGAAAAATGGCAATTGCGATCCATATATTATAATCACGGCAACCTATACAAATAAAAAAAAAATTATGAAGCGTACCAAATCTCGTAAAAAAACCATAAATCCAAAATTTGATGAAGCAATGTGTTTTGATCTATGCATTGACTGTGACAGTAAATCCATTATGGGGAATAATGTATATACAGTGGCTCCTCTAGACGGGGCTGATTTATTTGAATTAAGTGTTTCCGTGTGGCATGATGTTGGAATGGGTGAAGATGTATTTTTGGGTGAAATTAAAATACCAATGCATGGTAAACAACAACAAAATGCCATTAAATCGGATGCGTGGTATTATTTTCAACCACGGGCTACGCTTTCTCGACCAACACGATCTTGTGCTACACCCCCCGGAACAAGGCTAAGTAGTGATAGCTCACTTGGTTCATTACGTTTAAAACTAGTTTATACTGCCGATCACGTATTTCCTCTTGCAACATATGACAATCTGTTAAATTTACTCATTCAAAGCTTGGAAATGCCGATAACTACTTCATGTGTTTATATTCTTGGAGAACTTGTGTCAAATAAAACAGAAATTGCACAACCTTTAGTTCGCTTATTCACTCATGAAAATCTCATTTCACCTATCATCAAGGCGTTAGCTGACCACGAGATTTCAAAACTAACCGATCCAACAACGATTTTTCGTGGTAATACACTCGTATCAAAAATGATGGACGAAGCTATGAGACTTTCAGGTCTACATTACCTACATAGTACATTACGTCCAATCGTTGATTCAATTTTGGCTGAAAAGAAACCATGTGAAATCGATCCGGCTCGTGTTAAAGATAAAACTATGGTTGAGAATAACTTAGTCAATTTACAAGAATATGTTTTTCGTGTATTCGAGGCAATAATAAATAGTGCAGTGCGGTGCCCCCCGGTTTTATGCCAAATATTTCATGATCTCAGGTAAGTAAATAATATTGCATACATTCAATAAGATGCGGACATAATATTAACCCAATTGGCAGATTTCCGCACTTTTGAACTGTACAAATAATGAAAAACTTATTCATTACATCATTTAAAAAAATTTGATTTTCATAAAAAAAAAAGGCTAAATATTTTTCAATGGTGGAACATTTATTTAAAAGGTATATAAAATTTATTTATGAAAAATAATTTCGGTCAAATGTCCACCACGACTGACTTGGCAATAGCCCATTCGATCAACCCAATTTTTGAGTACATTTTCGATTGTCTCCGACGTTATTTCAGCAATAGCGGCATGCATTTCGGTCTTGAGGTCTTGAATTGTTTCTGGATTGTTTGCATAACATTTATCCTACACCGCTTCCCATAGAAAATAGTCCAATGGCGTCAAATCGCAGCTCCGAGGAGGCCAATTCACATCATCATTTTTGCTGATTATTCGATTTTCGAAGATTGGACGCAGAATATCGATTGTGGCATGCGCTGTGTGGCACGTAGCGCCGTCTTGTTGAAACCAAATGTTGTCCATATCCATTCCTTCAATTTCAGTGAAAAACCAGTCAGTTAACATTGCCCGGTAGCACTCACCATTGACGGTTACGGTGGCTCCTTCATCATTTTCGAAGAAAAATAGACCGATGATGCCACCAGACCAAAATCCGCACCAAACAGTTACTCGTTGTGGATGCATTGGCTTCTCTACGACGACATGTGCATTTTCCGTGCCCCAGATACGACAATTTTTCTTGTTAACATAACCACCGAGGTGAAAATGTGCTTCGTCCGAAAAGATGATTTTTCGATAAAATGCATCATCTTCAATCAAACGATCTTCAGCCCAATTTGCGAACTGTAGACGGTTCGGATGGTCAATAGGCTTTAACTGATGCACCAATTGAACTTTATATGGCTTCATTGCAAGATCTTTTCGCAAAATTCGCATCAGAGAAGTGCGTGAAATGTCCAATTGTTGTGAACGGTGTCGAGTTGATGTTGATGGTTGTTCACGCACACTTTCAGCCACAGCAGCAATATTTTCGGTTGAGCGCACTGGACGAGTACGCTCTCGAGTTGGTTTATCCACCAACATTCCAGTTTTACGAACACGCTTAACTAATTGATCCACAAATTGAGTTTTCGGCACTTTTTTTTATCAAATTTTTTTTTCAAATTTCGCACTGATTGAGTAGAAGACTCACCACTTTGGAAATAAGTTTTTAATATTTCCCAATTTTCTTCAAGCGAATAGCGTCCCATTTTGTAGATGTCAAACATATAACTAACTATTTATGGCATCACGGATGACATTTGACGTTTGACTGTCATACAATCCGTGATTCAAATTCCAAACACTAGATGAACCGCCCTTTATTTATTAAACCTTTATGTTTGTTCTCGGAATGTAAAATTATTATTATTATTATTATTATTACTGCACCGAACAGCGTTTCTTCGCCAAAGGTGGTTTATTTAAATAAATTTGGAAAATTATTTACAATTAATTTACATAAAAGTAGTTGATTCAATAATTGTATCGAATCAACGATCTATTGCCAATCCTAACGATTTCGGAGCAAATCACTGCGATCGCTGAACTACAAAAATGAATCTAA
>JAQOWM010000588.1:0-17551 GCA_029041755.1 Resseliella maxima | reverse complement strand
TTCGGTTATAATTTCTCACGATTTTCAGCCACAATTTCCCCGAGAAATAATGACCGTTCTGAATGGTCATTACTTCCCAGTTGCCCTAGCGGGGGAAATTTTATTAAAACAATAAAATATGATATGTGTGGATGTGTATGTGTGTGAAAATAATATTATGAAATAATTTGAACATGTTAATTTAAGTCAGTTTGATTTGAGCAGTGAACACGAGTGAACTGAAAAACATTGAACATGTCACGGCGTTTTTATCTTGGCTCAGTGGAAGGTTTGTGTTCTGATGACACAACTGAAAATTAAATCGATATGGATTTGTGTAGAAAAATTGTGTCAGACCGTGATATTGAATCTTTCAAAAAAGAACGCGATAATATTGATAAACTTCTAAATGCATCATATGAGGAATTCGAAATTAAACAACAATCAATTCGTGATATTGAAAGTTTTAAAAATTCCTCCTCCAGTCAATTTGTTCAAACTATCACCAGTAATAAATTTCAACCGAATAAACTAAATGATGTGCATAATAGATGCAGAATTCAAGCCTAGCGATTTGGTTTTGATATGATACTGTTCGATCGAATTCCAATGTATATATTTCGATACCTTACATCATGTGATGCTTTGTGCCGAAACGATTTTGATATAATTCCACTCAAAATAATGTTCGTTTTCATTGCAATAAACGATATAAAACCAGAAATGATCGCTGCGTTCTACTTAGAAGGAGGCCAAAATATTGAAACATTTGAAAAACTCCTTAGTTTTTTTAAAAATATGCTTTCAATTTACAACAAATCCCATAAATTTGAATTGATTGGTATATTTGGCGCAAACTTCGCTTTCGATTTGGACAATCGTATACTGAGACGCATTGATATGAGTATCGTCGATCACCGAACATCCAATAAAGAACCATTCATACCTTCATCTCTGAATTGGAAACAAGATCGCTTTATACGAAATTTGATTGGAAATGGGAAATTCTCAGTTGAAGAGCGAGACCAATTGGAATTGGTAAAAAGTGCTTGGAAAAATGGATTGAAAAAAAGGCCGTATTTTATCTAAATACAAAGTCTAATTCAATTTCGAAAATCAAAAATCATATTTCATTTTAATCGAATTTAAAAAAGCAAAAAAAATTGGGCTAAATGTCAGCAGCCCCCCCACCTCTAGAATGGTACCCAAATTTCAAGGACGTATTTTTTGAAGTTTGTGCTGACCAACGCCAATTTTCTAGAGTTTGTACCTCAACGGTTGCCGAGTACAAACTCAACAAATTGATACTTTTGTCAAATTATAACCATTTTGTATGGTAGATACCCTTCAAAATTGGAATTTTTGAGTGATCATCTTATTCTCACATAATTCAGAGTTTGTGCTGACTACTGGTCAATTTTCAGAATTTGTACTTAAACCGTTGCCGAGTACAAAACTCATTAAACTGATACTTTTGTCAAATTATAACCATTTTGTATGGGAAGGGCCCCCTAGAGTTGAAATTTTTGTGTAACCATCTCATTTTCATATAATTTTGAGTTTGTGCTGATTATGTGTCAATTTTCAAAGTTTGTACCTCAACCTTTCCTGGGAAAAAATTTAAAAAATTAAAAAATGTGGAAAAAAATTCTTGGTACAGCGTGTATACTTCAAAATTGTAATTGTTGCATCATCAGGCTCCGTAACAATTCAACGGCCAAAGTCGCACAAAGTAAATTTGTATATGCCATAATTATGTACCAATTATGTACTATGCGTACCTACATTCAAATATTTTTGTATCTCAATTTGAGATGATCATAATTTGACAAAAGTATGAGTTTAATGAGTTTGTACTCGGCAACGGTTTAAGTACAAATTCTGAAAATTGATCAGTAGTCAGCACAAACTCTGAATTATGTGAGAGTAAGATGATCACTCAAAAATTCCAATTTTGAAGGGTATCTACCATACAAAATGGTTATAATTTGACAAAAGTATGAATTTGTTGAGTTTGTACTCGGCAACCGTTGAGGTACAAACTCTGAAAATTGGCACAAGATAAGTACAAACTCCAAATTATATGAAAACGATATGATCACACAACAATTCCAATTTTGAAATGTACATGTTACAGAATGAAGCAATTATTTTTTCAAATTTATGACTTGTTTTAATTTTTTCCCAGGAAAGGTTGAGGTACAAACTTTGAAAATTGGCACATAATCAGCACAAACTCAAAATTATATGAAAATGAGATGGTCACACAAAAAGTCCAACTCTAGGGGGCCCTTCCCATACAAAATGGTCATAATTTGACAAAAGTATGAGTTTAATGAGTTTGTACTCGGCAACGGTTTAAGTACAAATTCTGAAAGTTGACCAGTAGTCAGCACAAACTCTGAATTATGTGAAAATGAGATGGTCACGCAAAAATTGGAATTCGGAAGGGAAGTTGCCATACAAAAAGTTCATTTTTTTGAAATGTTGGGATTTGTAGAGTTTGTACTCGGCAACGGTTGAAGTACAAACTTTGGAAATTTGCCAGTGATCTTCACGTGCTCTGAATTACACGGAAATGGGATGGTCACACAAAAATTTCAATTCTGTGGGAAAAGTGCCATACTGAGAGTTCATTTTGTTGGAATTTTCGACTTTGGGGAGTTTGTACTCCGCAACCGTTGAAGTACAAACTCTAGCATATTGGCGTTGGTCAGCACAAACTTCAAAAAATACGTCCTTGAAATTTGAGTACCATTCTAGAGGTGGGGGGGGGCTGCTGACATTTAGCCAAAAATTTGTTACAAAAATGTAAACTTTTGTTATTTTAATTGAATTAATTGTAAATTTTCGAAAATGGTTTGTTATAATTGCTTGGCAAAGCGGGCACTTGAATTGTGGCTCATTGTCTAATTTACCAGCTTCATAATCAATTTTTTTCTTTTCATAAAATGATTTTTCGATTTCAAAACATATAATAAAATTATGACCATTAAGGTCACAATTTATCATAAGATTTTGGAATTGATTCTCCACTTGATAAAATATGTTGTTTGTGTATAGGTTTGTAATTAATAATGAAAAGTACAGTCACACAATCTGATTGAAATTCATTCTATTTTTAGAATGGAGAAAAAATGACCGACAATTTTGCTTGAAATTTATTTTAATTGCGGACATAATTTCACGGGGAAATTATGACCGAAAATTACAGTTTTAATTTCTCACGATTTTCGGTCACAATTTCCCGGAGAAATAATGACATTGTAAGCAAATTTGTACAGTCATACTGAATATATAATACAGTCGAGTGAATGCCATGATGTGCAAGTGAATTACTGTGGTATTGGTGTGCACATGGTATATTCGTTTGTAAACGTTCATTCGATTGACAGGTCAGCTGACTCAAATCAGCCAATGAGCGTCAACCTAATGAGCGTACTTAAGTATTAGTGTACACACAAAGTGTAGTTGTTTGACTCGGCTATGTATTGGTAGTATATACGGTATAGCCGTTTGACATATTTCAATGTGATTAGGTTGAACATGTATATTTCGTATTGTATTCTTTCTCTTCTTGTTTAGCCGTCGCCCACATCGGACGTAAGTTTTAAATAAAGAAAAATTGGAAATAAAAATCGAAAATTATTTGCATTTATTTTGGCCATCACAACCGAAAATTTTGCTTGATATTTATTTTAAGATCCGGACATAATTTCTCGGGGAAATTATGACCGAAAATTTCAGTTTTAATTTCTCACGATTTTCGGCCACAATTTACCCAATTTTTTTGCACTGGGAAATTATGACCGCACACCGTTCGAGGACCCACATTTTTTCGCAAAAAAAATATGAGTTTCCTCTTACGAAAATGCCGTAAGATGTGTAAAATAGTTTGGAAACTTTTCATACAAAAATCATAATTTGCACTCAACAACCTACAATTTGGAAGCATTCCTATGATCGTGGCCTAAACAACCACGTTTATAAGCAATGCTTGTTATTTTTGCGAATGCTTCAGAAACTAATCATTTTTTGATGAGTGCTCACCATGAATTTATCTAGAAAAACAGGAGCATCTTCTTCGTCTTCTTCATTTTCAGAGACACTTCCAACAAACTTCAATTTACGTATAGCACGTTTGACACATGAGTGTTGTCGCAACTTAGAATTTCCTCTATCTTTGTGCACAAAAAAGCATTCAGAGCATTCTTTGCAGATAAAAATCTTGCTGATATATTTTTCATTCGAATCGTAAACAATGTCTACAATTTTGAAGACAACTAACTTTTTTGAGTCTCTTGCATAGACTGCATGGCGTTTAACAATGCCACTTATAAGAAGTTCTTTAAGCTGCTTGTTGCTTCGAATCTGCAACGTACTTAAATTTGGGTTATTACCTGAACAAAAATGGATTCTTTTTAAACAGAAGTTAATTGAAATGAAAGGTTCTGTGATCTTGACTGTATTTCAGATTATGATAAGTATAGAACATTAGCACATTCGCAATAATTAAGTAAAACGCCTTTCACAAAAATTATGATAAACAATATGTTTGGTGTTGCATATAGCACACCGGAATCGATTGACACCCAGGCGCCTTTGGTGCGCTCACTGCCGAATGTATAGTCGGTGACAAAAATATGATCCTATTTCTATCTCTTTTATCCGTACGCTTGTCTTACCATTGCAATGCTCAGTGTGGGCTATTGTGCGCCATATTTATTTCTTTGCGTATATTTGATGCCCTACTACATTCACATGCATACAAAACATTGTGATCGCTACATTATGTTTCGATAATTTTTGTTTGTGTTGGTTATATTCAATAAATGATGTTAGATATGCTTAATATGACCAGAAAAGGATCGATCAATCAATCACTCTCTGTCGATCTTATCACTAAGCTTGTTCCAGAGGAAACAAACAAAAGAATAGATTTGTAATTTTAAGTTCTCTTTTCTTTTCTTTTCTTTTTTTTCTTTTCTTTTCTTTTCTTTTCTTTTCTTTTCTTTTCTTTTCTTTTCTCCAAATTATTTTAGATTAGTAATAAGAAAATTAATAACAAGTAGCAATAAGAAATAGCATTCATATGTGAAATAAAAACAATAAAATCAAAAGAAATAAAATAGCACATAGACTTAACGCCAGAAAGAAATTCAAATACAAAATCGTAACTCGCTTCTAGCTAGTACTTTAGCTTTTTACTCTCGCTTCTCGCTTCTTAGAATTACAATTTCCCGCCAAATAAACAGTATAAAAGGCCCAACAATTGTACTGCTCGGTCACTGATTCATCTCAGCTTCAAGAGCGATTACCTCAAAGGGAAAGCAAGCCGAATGATTAGCGAATACTGAAAGCGGAACAAGCAATTAGGGGAAGCGAAAATTTAGCAAATAGTAAGAAAACATTGAAAATAATACTAAAAAGAGCATTGAAAATAAAAATATAAATTTTAGTAAATTCACTGATGTGTTTTTCATTCCACAACATTTAATTTCAGTGAGTCTACAACATGGTCCTTCGATTGTAGCAAACACAACAGCTGAAAGAAAAAAACGAATCAAAGAATTATTCGGCACAGATAGCGAGAGTGAAGAAAATATTAATTGTGCAAACGAAGAAAAAGTGCCGTCAAAAAAAAAATACAATTGCTGAGAAAATTACAAAAAAAAAAAAAAAACAAATGAGAGCGACAACGATTCGGACATTTTGGATATACTAGGCTGTTCAAAATCAAGGCACCGTAGAAACATACATATCTGCAGAGCATTTGTATAGGCTTACATAACTATGCTACATAGCGGCAACATCGCAGTAGTCGTATGTTGAGTTTTGTTCTTGCGTGCGTTCATCGTTGCTGAGTGAGCGCTCTGTTGTTATGACCGTACTACTTTGAATACATACAAATAATTTGACATTTGAATTTTTAACGGACAAACCGCACGAACGAAACTCATCGTACGACTACTGCGCAGCCACCCATCTTGCACAAAGCTTTCTTGCCCCCAATTTTTCATGCAAAATATTAAACACACACCCAGTTGAGATGTGTGTGTGTCCTCAGCTATCTCACGCACTTTCAGTTTCGGGTCGTCCAATATCATATCATGGATTTTGTTCCGGCTGCTCCTTTTATATGAAAACTGAAACTAAACTCAATTAAATAAAATAAAAACATCACAATTTTATTTGTTGGGAAAACTATCGAAAAACCCAACATTTATTTTAAATCCTCTATCCAATCCACATCCATTCACCTTGACGTTCTCTTACTCACTACTCTTAAACAAAATCGAAACTGTCAAAAACTCGGTAAGACAGCGATAGAAATGAGTGAAACTGAAAAAACTAAAAACGAAATGAACTTAGAATCAAAAAATCGCTCAAAATTGTTAGCAACAGCAATTGTAAAAATCAAAGACAAATTTGGAACAAATCATTTATTACGTGCGTTCATAGATCAGGGTTCAGAAGCTGCTTTGAACACTGAGAGAGCAGCTCAACTATTATGTTTACCACGAAAAAAGAAACATGTTCTTTTCACTTATTTGAATAATGTTCCACTTGGAAAAGCGAAATATTTTGTAAAAATACAAGTTGAATCAGCAAGAGATAATGTATTCAAAATGCAATTAAATACATTAGTTGTAAAAAAAAGTAATGACACCTACAGGTGGGCGAATCGGCGATTATTAATCACATAATCCACTCACTTCCACAGTGATTAACTCTAGACATAATCACATACTCACTAATAGTCTTTGATTGTGTGATTATAAAAATGATTGACAATCACAAACATAATCATCTTGATGCGTAAAATTCACAATAAATGAATTGTCAAATGTAGAGCGCGAGTATTTTGACATCTAAATATAGAACAAATTCACTAATACATGCATAAGCTCACTAATACAAACACAAGGAGATGATTATATTCGTGATTATCAATCCTTTTTATAATCACACAATCAAAGATTATTAGTGAGTGTATGATTATGTATAGAGTTAATCATTTTAAGTTTCCATTGATTATGATTATGAGTAATACTCATGTTCGAATACTCCGCTCAGCTGTAATGACACCAAAAAAATCTAATAGCAATAATTCTAGAAACTGGGAACATATAGATAATTTAGATTTAGCAGGTCTCCAGTTTATACAAGCAAATCAAGTTGATTTATTATTTGGTGTGGACATTTAAGGAATAATTGTATAAGATGGATTGAGAAAAGGTTTAATAAATGAACCAATCGCACAAAATTTTGTTTTTGGTTGTCTTGAATTTGGCTCAGCAAATTTGGAATTCAACAAATCGAGATTTTGATATACGCGTAAATCATACGTCAATATCGAACGAATTGCGTCGATTCTGGGAAAGTGAGAAAGTCGAGCTAAAGCCAATTTTGACACAAGAACACAAAAAATGTGTAGATTATGTTAAAGAAACATTCAAGCGTTTAAATGACGGCAAAATGATGGTTTCATTGCCGTTCAATACAAATCCAAATAGCGAAAATTTTCCTCGCAATTCAATCAAGCAGCTTTACGTCGATTTTTTCAAATTGAGAAACGATTTGTAAAAAATCCATTGTATAGAGAACGTTACTTTCAAGAAATACAAGGATACTTAGACCTTGGTCATATGGCGAACCACCCCCCCACTCCCGCAATCCTTTTTTCCCCCCCCCTTTTTTGCTAAATCCACATTTATTTCAATTCTCATTTTTCATTAATCTCCGCGTTGCGTGCACCCGAAGACATGATTTTTCCGCCCCCTAGTTGTGAGTGCGATGTTGTATTCATCCCGCCCACTAGTGAAAATTCCACTCTGGTCATATTCATCGTGTACCAACGAAACAGATGGATATTTTTTACCACATCACGCTGTAATACGTGAAAGTAGTACAACCACAAAGCAAAGAACCGTTTATGACGCATCAGCCAAAACCTCAAATGGATATTCGCTGAATGATAGATGTCTTAACGGTCCAACAATTCAACCCAAATTATTTGACATATTTATAAGATGGCGAACGTACAAAATAGCTTTAGTAACGGACGTTGAGAAAATGTATGGGCAAATACTGGTGGCCTCTGAGGATCGAAAATACCAGAAAATACTTTTCAGATTTTCGGAAAAAAAAGCCTATTAAAACATATCAACCGTTACATTTGGCACAAAACCGGCCCCATTTCTAGCTATTTTTTCAACTTTCGCATTAGCACAAGCAGAAAAAGAGAAATATCCATAAATAAATGTGTTGATAACGGAATGACTGGCAGTCATTCAGTGGCTGAAGCCAAATTACTACAAATTCGATTGAACGAGTTGTTCAAAGCTGGACATTTATCGCTCAAAAAATGGGCATCAAATGATGAGAGAGCCTTAGAGATCTGGGGCATTCCGAATGAAGATAGAGCAATTATATCTTCATTACAGCCAAATAAAAATGAGACTATAAAAACTCTCGGTATGTTTTGGTCTCCAGTAAATGATCAATTGAGTTTTACTATTGATATGTCAAAAATATCAATGGCGAAGAGAATTACGAAGCGACAATTATTATCGAACATTTTAAAGCTGTTCGATCTATGTGGCATTTTAAGCCCAATTACAATTAAAGCAAAAATAATGATGCAAGAGATATGGAAAACCGGAGTTGACTGGGATAATCACGTATCGAATGAAATACAAACAGAATGGGAGCAATATCGAGGAGAAATAAAATCGATTGATGCAATTAAAATAAATCGATGGCTTCAATGGAGTCCCGATTCATATCTCTTTGCATGGTTTTTACAATGCTTCTGAAAAGGCGTATGCGGCAGTTATTTATTTAATTCAACATGTGAACGGAACAGCGACTTCGGTATTAATCTGTTCTAAAACAAAAGTTGCACCGTTATCTGGCGAATCGATTCCACGATTAGAATTGTGTGGAGCTGCACTCTTGTCTATATTAATGAATCGAGTATCAACCAATTTAAAAATTACAAAGGAGAACGTGGACGACGGATTCGTCAGCCGTATTAACTTGGTTGAATTCCCATGCATCACGTTGGAAAACGTATGTGGCTCACAGAATAAATCAAATTCAGCATTTATTCAGCGCTACTAATTGGCATCATATTCGTACTCATGAAAATCCAGCGGACATAGCATCTCGGGGGTGGCCCAAAAAACGGCATAAAAAACCCGAAAAATGACATTAAAAAACCCAAAAAACGGCATAAAAAACATGAAAATTGACATAAAAATTCCCTAAATTCAGCATAAAATACACCCAAATACGACATAAAATATCCCGAAATTAAAATGAATGCTTAAAAATATTCAAAAATGTTTAAATGTTTGCCATGGACTCAGGCAGAAGCCAAATTTCATTGTTGCCTTCGGATAATGTCATTGTTCCACTGCCTTCATCATCGGCTTCATATTTGTCATCAAATTTACACTCCGGAATTTCGAATCTTTCAATGGAGAAAAGAAATTCGAAATTAATTTTAACCAATTTAAAATAATTCAATGAAATTACCTGTAAATTCCAAAATTGAAATGTGTTGTATTCTTCAATTGCTGGTGTGTGATCGGTTGGAGGTGTTGCATCCAATGGAGATGTTGATTCAACCACTGAAACTAATCTGAAAGTGCCACTCAAAATGAATTGTCATTGCAGCATTTGAAGTTGGCTCGTAATGAAGAAGCCAAAATAAATAAAAATGGTGAAATTGAAGTAAATCGTAAAGTTACCGTTGATATCGATTGCATTGTTAAATACATTTATTGGCAAAATTTAGAGCGAGTTACTTATTCAGAAATGAAAAACAATGACATAATATCGGAAAACATACCGTTCAGATCAATTGTAAGTGTTTTCGTGATGGAAAGTTGTTTAGTTCAAATTGCATTATTTTAAAAGTCGTATAGAATGTTTATTTCTATCATTTGTTCAGCCCAAAGGTGATCGACAATATTTAATCCGAATTGATGGTGTTTTTAAGCCAGTCGATCTCGGTGCAAGTTTGGTGCGGGGACTTATTGAATTCAATGCACCTTTACTACGCTCGGACACATCGTTGGACAAATGCTTCATAAAAGGCTTGATCATTGGCCTTTGTACGGTAAAGGCAATCAAAGAAGGAATACCGGTTCATAAGAATATTTTGAAATTCATCAGAGGTATGATTATGCAATGTGCTAGCAACAAAATATTTTGTTCAGATTTAATTTTTCATTTGTTCGTTTTTTAGAAATATTCATGATTCGTGTTGGCAAAAACGACGACGCAGATGGAACACGTTACTTATCTTTTTTCGATTTGGTAAAATTGGCATGCGACAATAGAGAAATAACATTTTTATATGAATCATAGAAAAATCAAAATCAAAATATGATTTCATCCATTTAACTGGTGAAGAATCACTTTCGGCTGGAGAGTAAATTCAAAATAAATACAGAGAAAATATTGTTATAATCTATTCCAATTAAAAGTGTCAACGGATTGCTCGGACGTCCGTAAAATTGTCCGAACATTTTGAAAAATCTTCCGGACATCTGTATCTGTCTGACTTGTCCGAACATTTAAATTTTTTTCCGGACATCTGTCCGACCTGCTCATTCGAATTGTCCGAAAATTGAAAACATCTATCGAACATCTCTCCGTTCGAATATTTTATTGAAGAAAAAATATCCAAGTTTCCTCTTTTTCGATTAGTTGGTTATTAATTATTAATTATTGTAACGATATAATCCTTAAAAAGATTCCAAACAAAATGAAATTCTTTTTAAAAATTTTTTTTTTGGAAAATCAGTTTGAAAAAAAAAATGTTGTTACAAATGCTCACTCAATTGGTAACTCAATTTGTTTTTGTTGTTGTTGTTTATTTTTGCAACAAAAATTAGTTTTTGATCATATTGATGACATGCGTACCAAATATTGATTAATATGACAATACGATTTCTATGTATATATATATCACTTCCATTGAAATTGTTGAATTGTTTGATTGTAAGTAATTTGAAACAAGAAAATCCAATTGACGATCGAAAGTTTGATCTTGAACGTGGATAAAATAATCAACAAAATAAATACAAACATATTTACGGTGAATATTTGTGTGAAAAATTGAGAATACAATGTTACGTTTGGCACGAAGTATGACTGTTACATCCAAACATATCCAGAAAATCCGTCAACATAATTTTTGCACAGCAAATGATCTGACTCCCATAAAAGAGGATGAAAAATATTCGAAAATATTAAATGAGTTGGAAAAAAGCAAAATGGATCCATCGACCAGCCTATTTTTGATGTTCCATCTTAAATCTCTCGCATCCGATCACGGGTGTAGTACAAATCAGTTTCTAACTTCCCGAATGCTAACGCCATCTTTAGATTTTTATCGGCATCTTTGCTAGGAATGCGACGACATTTGTACATAATTCCGTTTTCAATACAAACATTGAGATGGCGTTAGCATTCGGGAGGTAAGAAAACTGCTTTGTTCTATACCCGTGCATCCGATACGGTGAAAAAGGACTTTAATGAATTCAAAATTAAATTGAAAGAAATTGAACAACAAATGTCATACTTGAGGGAATCGCTGACTCGAAATTGCACAGAATTAAAAGAACTTAAGACAGGAGTTCGGCAGAATTAAAACAAAATTCTCAGCAACTTCGGGCAGAAATGAAAGAATATCATCAGCAACTTCGGACAGAATTAAATGACATTCGGAAGCAACAATCGCAAGCAATGTTTTATGTGTTGGTTGCAATATGCGGGTTTTTTCTACCTTCATAAAAACAATGGAAGGAGGTGGAATGAACTCCGGACTGGTAAGAATATTTCGGAATATTTTCTCATTTTTTATCGTGTTTTCAATTATATACTCTATTTGGGCTTATTATCTCTTATTATCGATTTGTTAGACACTTTTTCAACTTTAAATTTAAAATGATTTATGTTTTCAAGTTAAAAAAGTGTTCAATGGATTAAAAATTGACACGATAAAAAATTCAATTGAAAAGAGCGAATCCATTCGAAAAACATAACCTCGAAATCAGAACATTATTCATAATTTATTTTCATTATTCATAATTTTCATTACTCCTAAATTACACAATGTGATTCGTTCACTTTTCGCACTTTTAGATTGAACCTTTGAAATGGATTTCAAACACACAACAAATAAATAATGACATCCGCTTGTCCACATGCATCAAACAAAAGGTCATAAAACTGCAGTTGGGATGTTATGAAGTCTGTATAAGCGAAACGCGTGAAATGACATACGAAGATTTCAAAGCGCACAGTGATTCGAAGGTTTTTACTGGGAATATCGATGATGTTGAAGACATTTCTTGGGCCAATATTCGAAAGGAAAAAATGTACTCTATGAACAACAATATTAGTCTTTTCGACGATAAGACGGAAATTTGGAATCTTGACAAGTTTACAAAGGACGAGTCTACAATCCACACTAAACCTTCTCATCGTCAACTTAAAGTAAGTGAATTTTATGAGTATTGCATTTTAAAAAGAAAAAAAAGTATAATGTCATTTTTATATATTATTTCTGTTAATTTCAGAGACAACGCGCTATTTATGCCATGGATGGTATTCAGAAGCCATATCTTTATATTGGGGGACTATTCTCAATATTTGGGTGGCATACCGAAGATGGAAATTTAGGCTCAATTAACTACTTGCACACAGGTGCACCAAAATTTTGGTTGGTAGTACTTAATGTAACTAATATCAAATTTACAATAAATAATATTCAATAATCATTTTCTCTCGTTTTCTCAAGGTATTTCATATTTGAGGAGGATAATACTAAAGAATTTAGAACATTTTCTTGAATTTTTGGCGTCATCAAGCTTTCAACAATAACAATAAAATATTTTATACCGTCCTCCACATTTTCCTTTGTATTGGGTGTGAACATCGTATAACACATACTAGGTAATAATGAAGATTGTCTTGTCAAACAACTGTCAAAATTATTTCCGATTTCAAATGTTGTTTCAGTTTACCTAATGTATTCAAACGCATTGAAGTTAAATTAAACTAAATATTCCGACGAGAAAATGGCAGTAATGGTCACATTGAGATGTGGAAAAAAGATCTCGTTTCGACAAAATTGGATTAAACATCCAATTATTGATGGTAGATCGTTGGTATTTTGGTCACCGAATAACGATGATGTATCCAATTTTGAATTGGAAAAGTCATATTTTTACCGACAAGACACACCGGCGTGCTATGATGGACGCATAATGAAAGTTTTTGGTAAGTTTTTTAACTGAAAATAGTTTAATACCATATATTTTATAAATAAATATCATCAGCATAAAAACGTATTTTTCATAACCTCAAAATTGTTCAATATATTGAATAGAGAAAGAGGGACTTGCTTTGATTTTCGCTGTGACAAAATTTCACAAATATATTTATGGTCGCTCATTCACTTTACAAACCGACCATAAACCACTTTTATCAATCTTTGGAAATAAAAAAGGAATACCTATTCACACAGCAAATCGATTGCTACGTTGGGCAACTATCCTTTTAGGATACAATTTCACCATCGAATACGTTGATACTGCATCATTTGCGTACGTAGACGTTTTATCCAGACTAATTGATCAACACAAACTTTTAAATGATCCAGTAACCATCGCTTTAATCAATTTGGAAGAAGAAATTTTCGCAGTCATCAATAAAAATCTAGAGCCGATTCCAGTTAACTACAAACAGTTATGTGAAGAATATTCAAAAGACGAATTCATTTTACAATTAATCAATTTTATAACATCTGATTGGAAATCCTATTCAACTAATGACGAGAAATTCAAACAATTTTATCATCGTCGTGATATGTTGTCTTTCACAAACAACTTAGTTTTATTCAACGATCGCATCGTCATTCCGAAAACTCTCCAGAGCAAAATTTTAAAACAACTCCATGTTAGCCAGACATTCACGAATCAATATTTATAAAACAAAAATTAAAATAAAATTTATTTATATATTTTGATATTATTTGTATGTGTGAGCCGCACTGAAACGAACTCTGTGAAGAACTGAGCTAAGACGGAATGCGTGCAACGTCTGTGAGCCGCATGCCGCACACATACAAACGCATTCCATTTCTACTGCTTCTTCCAAGCAGTGTTCGTTTCAGTGCGGCTCACACATACAAATAATATCAAAATATATAAATAAATTTTATTTTAATTTTTGTTTTATAAATATTGATTCGTGAATGTCTGATGTTAGCCATCCGGGAGTTGTGAAGATGAAGGGACTTGCTCGTGCTTATGTTTATTGGTCAAACATTGACAAAGAAATCGAAAACTACGTTAAACTTTGTCAAAATTGCGCTTTGGCTGGCAAAGCCCCGATCAAAACCGAATTGAGTTCGTGGCCGATTCCATCAAAACCATGGCAAAGACTACACATCGATTACGCGGGTCCATTCAAAAATTACTATTTTTTGGTCATTGTCGATGCTTATTCTAAATGGATTGAAGTGATTAAGACAAGCACAATCACATCAAGCAAAACTATTTCAATTTTAAACTCAATTTTTGGCCGTTTTGGTACACCAGAAGAAATTGTCTCTGATCACGGAACTCAGTTTACATCAGAGCAATTTCAATCATTTTGTAACATCAATGGTATCCACCATTCAATGTCAAGTCCATATCACCCAATGTCTAATGGACAAGCTGAACATTTCGTAGATATTTTCAAAAGAACAATGCAAAAATTAGAGAGATCCGGCAACATCGATGAAAAACTTGAAGTATTTTTAAAGACTTATAGATCCACTCCGAACACAAATTGTCCTGAACACATGACACCAGCCGAAGTTTTTCTTGGTCGGAAAATTCGAACTTCATTCGATCAATTAAAACCACCAGAAGTTTCTGAACGTAAACGAAATTTTAAAATGGAAAAACAGTTCAACAAAAAACATGGTTCAAAGAAGCGTGAGTTCAAAATCGACGACACTATTTTTGTCATGATTCACAGAGGTAATACCTGGCATTGGGAAGAGGGATGGATAATCGACAGAATTGGAAACGTCAACTACTCCGTAGCCACAAAAGATCGCACTATATCAGCTCATGCAAACCAAATCAAAATGCGATTTAGCAACGACAGTGATGACTTTTCTGATCTAAATTTATTTACATTATTCACATCAGAAATTCAAAAAGGAGGGAAGATATTATAGTATGCTCTGAAATATATTGTCAACTATATATTTTGAAGAATAAATCATTAATAAAATAGTAGTCTATTCAATCAGTTGTTTTAATACTTAATATTTCCCATTGCAATTGAATAGATTCGGTCCAGGCTTGCGAACAGTTCATGAACAAACGTCCACGCTAGGGGGAAAGAACTATTTGCGTATTTGCAGGCATTTACTGCTATTTGCCAAAGTTTGTTGTTGTTTTTTCCGTTCTTCGTCTTATCCGTACAAACAAAAACAGTTAAAACGCCACTTATTGCGCATTTCAGATTTCCCATTTTTTCAGTTCTTTCCCCCACGTCCACGTCGTGGCTGTTTTGATAACGAAATACCATTCAAAACACCAACATTAGTATTAAGGTTGGAAGTAAGCTCCGATGATGAAGACGATGATGATGATCAAGACAATAACGATAACAACGATGAAATTGTCGCAAATGTCAATGATCACGGCTCAAATTCGATTGACATTGAAGTCAATTTGGGCGGCCCAAGTGATATCGGCTATGGCAAAGCAAATACAAACAATGGTAATGAACCGAGATCGAAATAATTTATAATAATACGAGAATAAATAACTAACTTTTTCTCTTTTCAAAAGATTCAGTCGTAGCTGGCGATCAGAATACAAGCAGCAATGGTAATGAATTAAATGATATCTGCACTGGAACAACTCTAGTAGATAGCCGATTTCAAGACTCCGAAGATTTGGGCGGCCCAAGCTATATTATTGAACATAACTGTAATGCACAAAACGACATCGGCCATGAAGAAAATACAAGCAATGGTAATGAACTAAATAATTCGAGAGTTAAATAATTTATAATAATACGAGAATAGGTAACTAATGCATTTTGTTCTCCTTTCAATTAAAGATTCGGTAGAAGCTGGCAATCAAAATACTTGCAGCAATGGCATTGAAACACATGATCTCGGCACAACTGCCAATGTTGATTCAGAAGAACTAGTTACAAACGGTTTAGAGGGCACTAAAAATGAATATAATGAAAATGATGAATCTATTCAAGATTGTTTGTCCAAAAATGAGGAATTTATGGTGGTACGTTTGTATGCTGGCAAAATGATCATAATCAAGAAAAGTTGGATCGAAACACCTAATGCGAAGTACTACAAAATTTTCTATTCACCGAATTTCGATAGCAAACCGCTATTCAACGAACCTGTACACTATTTCAAGGACGATGAAACCAGATGTTATATGGCTGATATCAAAAAATGTTTTCGTACGTATGGATGAGCCGAGATCAAAACAATACATTTTGTTCATATTCTAATAAATTGACATTGCTTTCGTTTCCGCTTTTAGCTTCTTAGCAAGAAAATTTTTGGAAATACCACTTCGAATTGGTTTTTTAAATGCAAGACAAAATATTGTTGAATATGCTGAACTATCTGAAAACAAAGAAATTGAAGAATTACCACAACAAAAGGACATGGAAGATCTCGGCACACATGAATTTCTGAACTGTCTGCAAATCAAAAGGGAACGAATTGATTTGCTTGAAAAAGCAGTACATAAATTAAACTCTCGAATTGGGACCGAATTTTTGAATGATGATGACAATAATGATGGTCTTTCGATTGGGATCCCGCATCATTATAAGAGAAATGCAGACATCAACACCTTATATTACCACCTAGATGAAGATTTTGCGAGAAAAATCTATTTCATAACTGATGTATATATTTATTTACCTAAATTTTTTCATAATAACTATATGACAATACATTTATTATTTAAATATCATATTTTATGTATTTCAGATTGACGGTAATCGTTTGTACTACCAGGAAACGCTTACATTGAAATTGAATATCGTCAAAAAATTAAAAAAGTTGAATGTTTCATATCCGGAGAATACTGCGGACTACGATGAAGAATACATCTACGTATCGGCTGTTGCAGTATTTGAATTTAATGAAATGGAATCTTTTTTGAAAACAAATAATTTGAAAGCTTTTAATCGGGATAGACTACAGTTTGTCAGAGGTTTGAATGCAAAGATACACGGATAAACCAAATTTCGGACCAAAATTTCCTAAAATCCGTCCAAAACTTCCTAAAATTCGTCCAAAATTTCCTAAAATTCGTCCAAAATTTCCTAAATTTCGTCCAAAATTTCCAAAAAATCAGTACAAATTTCCCTAAATTCAGTCCAAAATTGCTTCAAAAATCAGTTCAAAATATCCCTAAAATCAGTACAAATTTCCCTAAATTCAGTCCAAAATATCCGAATTTCAGTCCAAAATTCCCGGAAATGAGTAGATTTTTTT
>JAQOWM010000685.1:0-58993 GCA_029041755.1 Resseliella maxima | reverse complement strand
TGCTCCTCGCGTAGAAAACCACTCAAATCAATTCTTTTTTTCAATTTTTTTTCGAAAAATTGTAATTTTAAAATCATGAAACTTCTTTACTTTTATTTTTTCTTCATTTTGAACCGAAAAAAAATGTTGCCCGATTTTAATTTCACTTTTTGCACCGGAAAACAAAAAAATTACACGGACTACCCTGCGTGGTAGATTTCTACTCATATGGAATTTCAATGTATTTTACGTAACAAACGTCATTCTGTCGGTGTTTTTATACGAGTAAAGTGGTTTTATGCAATATTGAGAAATGTTGTGATATTTTGTGAGGAATAATTTCGAAAAAAAAAAAAATGGCTAGACCAAAATATCTAACACAAGAAGAGATGGAATCATTGGTAAATGAGAGTGATGATGAGGATACAGATATTAGCGACGACGAATATATATTAGATGAAAATGATATCACTGAAACATTTGATTCTGATGCTCTACCGGATGATATTGAAATTGATGACACAGCAAATAACTTAGATATTGATGAAGATGCTGATCCGTCATTTATTTCAAAAGATGGCATCGTTTGGGGTTCAAAACCATTGACAAATATAAATGGAAGATTGCGTAAAGAAAATGTTATAACGCTCCGACCAGGAACAACAAAATTTGCAAGAACACGTGTTGATTCGATAAAAGATGCATTTCTCCTTTTTTTCCCGTCACCAGTTGAAAACATTATATTGAAGAATTCAAATAAGTATGTAGAGGCCATACTTGGTCAAAACGCCATCGAAATAGATTCAAATTTATTGCATGCGTATATTGCTGTACTGATCTTGGCTGGTGTATACAAGTACGCTTGATTTTTTGTTCATTTTTTTTTCAAATGATTTTTATGTTGCGGTTTTTATTTCATCTAGATCCAAGAATGAAAATGTTGTTGATTTATTTGACGATGAACATGGGCGGCCAATATTCAGAGCAATCATGTCGAAAAAAACCTTTTTATACATGAACCGAGTTATTCGTTTCGATGATGTTATGAACAGAAGACAACAAAAATCCACCGATAAGTTTGCACCAATTCGTGATTTATTCGATAAATGGTCGGAACTTCTATCGGATTTTTACAATCCATCTGAATGTGTCACTGTGGATGAGCAACTTCTTGGTTTTCGTGGCAGATGTAAGTTTCGTCAGTATATGCCATCCAAACCAGAAAAATATGGCATAAAATTTTTGGCTACTGGTTTGTGCGGAAACGTGTTATGTATGGAAAATACAGCCATATTTGGGTTTTAAAACCCGTTGGTGCAGCATCGATTGAAAAAGGACAAGGCGCACGTGTTGTATTGGATTTAGTTGGTGGATTGAAAGGTCACAATGTAACGATGGATAATTTTTAAAAAAATAAAAAAATTTCATCTTATGAACTTGGACAAAAAATGTTGTCAAAAGGCCTCACAATGGTTGGTACGATGCGCATAAAAATGATAAATGAATTCCGTTTCCAACTATAAAAAATGATGTTGCGTACAACTTTCTACTTGGTAACATGATCTCACTAGTGACATACAGTAATATTCGTTATACATAATTAAGACATTATTTCAGTGCTTATTATGCTAGAAATATCATCAATGGACATTTTATGCAAATTATATTTTTTGTACATTTTTAATAAAATTTAGCTTTTCAGAGATTATTTCATTTCAAGCTACCTTTTCATTATTTCATTTTACTTTATTTCATTTGGTCAAATTCATTCATTGGCAGGCTCTTTTATTTCCCAGATTGAAACAATCATTGCATGCAGAGTTAACATAGTGAGATATCGTAAAATGGGAAAAATTCTATTCAAAATTGATTAATTCATATCAAATGAAGATGAATGAAATGTTAATGTAATGGTGCAAATCAGGAGAATGGTGTTGAGCATAGCAACATAAAAATTCCAACAAACTCAATCGTTTCTAGCGTAAAAATCATGTGTAAAATTGATCATGATTGTTTCAGTTCGCATTGAGTTCGATTGAGTTCAGCACTCCATCAGCATTAGCATCGCTAAACATAATTAATGGCATTTAACCAATCAACATTTTGTTATAAATTATGCAAACAAGAAGTGATCGGCTTGTTTTGAGGCTGCAGGTTATAAATAAAATTCTTATACATTTTTTCGGTGCAAACGACATCAAAGTAATTTGATTTTGTCATTTCTGCAAACCAACAATGGATGTTGTTTTTCGTCAAAGCAACACGAGCTCACTGAATTGCTTGTTTGCCATTAATTTGATATGGAATAACATGAGTTCCAAAAAAAAAAAAAAAAATTGTTCGTTACATAATACAAACGATACAAATGCGCCACATATATTTTCGTTGTTAAAAATATATTAATTAAAAACAAATTGACCAATTAGGATTCGTTTGCTAAAGAGCTGCTTTGACATTTGCTCCGATTTTTCGCTTTTCTCCGGGAACTGAACTTATGGAACGCGATAAAATATACAAAAAACTTTGCTGCCGCATATTTTGCGATGTTAACCGTGACACAGAAGAAGTTAGCAAATCATTATTTAGCTTGAATACTTGATGAATACGATCCTTCCGATGAAGTCAACGAAGATGATACTCATTTAAAAAAAAAAACAAAAAAAACTGTGTTGTAACTAGCTCAAGGAAAAGTAAATTTTGCCGTTTTATTCTCTGCTTTTTGCTGTTGTTTTTGATTTGAACAAAGTGATTAGTGACTTGGCTGATGATATGATAGAAGCCCATCAAATTGTTCGTACTAAAGAATGAATTTGACTCAAATGAACGGCGAAAAGAGCTGATGCTTTGCACTGGTTATTATGTTTCATATGGATTTGCACTTTTAAGTGCAACTGAATACGCTTGTGAATAAATTCGAATCTAAACAAATGACGCCGATGGTTGTTGAACCAATCACTGCGATTCGATGCTCATCACACTTTTGTGTGAATGCCCGACATGTCTCTTTCTTTCTTTCTTTTTCTTTTTCATTTTGTCCTAACATTTGCGGTTGTTATTGTTGCGATCACTTTTCGACTCATATTCGCTCGATTCGGCAACATGCTCATTGACTAAATTAATTTTGATGGTCAATTATTTAACGTCGAATTTATCGGTAACTTTTGATATTGATCAGTATTCAGTTTTTCTTCTCATTTCTGTTCGATTCAAAATGACTTTCGAAAACCGTAATTTTGCATTGCATTATCGTAGCCTATGCAATGAATGATCATTTCTTTGTTTCGTCAATTTTCTTCTAATTGTACTTAAAGTTTCAGTTTGAAACCTGGTTAAAACTGAATATGCCTTTGATAAACGATCAATGATTTGGTGATGAGTTTCTTTCATCTTCTTATTTGCAGCTAGTTATTGAGATTGTCGTTTTTCCGCTCATAATTCTTTTTTTTCCACATTTTTTTTGCCTTTATTTATTAACATCAGCAAATTCTGTGGGAATCAAACGTACCTTGGAATCAAATATATGCTTCAACATTACCAAACATTACAGTAGAGCAGCTATTAAAGGAACCTGCATAAGTACAGAAGCATATTTTGTATACAAATCAAGTGAATCGACAATTATCGTGTATCCATTGTTCAGTCAAATCGCTCATCGTGTAGTAATCGTGCCAAAGGATGAAGTGATTACCCGCATTCTATCTGATATGATAAATATGCAAACAAAAATAGCTTTAATTTATGTTATGATGGACAAACGAACCATGTTTAGATTTTGAAAATGACAACGTTTCAATGGTTCACATTTCAAAACAGAAGAGAGAGAGAGAGAGAGAGAGAGAGAGAGAGCGAGAGAGAGAGAGAGAGAGAGAGAGAGAGAGAGAAATAAGTGCGCCATTCCATCACAGAATATCGTTGAACTCGCTTGAATATCAACTCAATCATGGAATGCACATAAAAACTGGCTCCAATTTAGCACACGTTTGAACGAATATATGTTTTTGTTTTTCTTTGTTCTGTTTTGTTGAACATTTTTTTTTTTGCTACATCGTTTCCTTGCTTGTTACAAATACAAATGAAGAATGAATGAAGAAAACAAAACGCATATAGGCTTCGGCGATGAATATAAGGGAAAACAAAATTGCAGTCAGTGCAACCAATAAAATATGAATAATTATGGATTTGAATCCAATTGCGAATATTCATTCGAGTGCATAAGTTATACATACCAATTTCTATTGTGTATCATCACATTTCAAATATATTCAAATTCAAAATAAAATTGCCTTAAACATCACAATTAAATTTATTAAATTCGAAAATGAAATCATCCTTCACAGTAAAAGTAGCATCGTCATGAGACACTCGTCTCTTAATGATTACTATTTTTTCTTTGAAATGTCTCATCGGTAATCGAGATGCGACAAGCTACTTAAAATCCATAAAATTGTAATCAGTACGCGCGTTAGCGCGAGCTATTAAATTACCAGCGATTTAAATGGACCGACGATGAAAAGAAGAACCAAAACAAAGTCAAAATAAACATTTTATATGGTACATTATTGGAGAATACAACACAACTCCTTCATCATAGTCGTCGATATATCCAAATTCACGTTGTTTATGGTATTGCATAGTTGATGATTATATCAAAACAATACCAATTCAGCGATCCAAAGAAATTGAAACGTAAACAATATACCGGTGGCAAGTGTTTATGAATGATTTGCAGCGGCAGTTGTTATTTAACTGAAAATCGATTTTAGTAATATTTATTTGAACCACTACGGTCAATACCTAATTTAAATGTTACGAGTGAAAGAAAGAGTCAAGTTGAGATTAAAAAATCAGATCTTTTTTATATTTAATTTTCAAGTAAGTATACTCCGGTGTTATGTATGGATATGTTATGCTTCAATGAAGTACAACTCATTTAAACGCTTGACCGAGGTTATAAACTATATATGTTTTCCTGTA
The DNA here is from genome assembly GCA_029041755.1 of Resseliella maxima. Classification (NCBI taxonomy): domain Eukaryota; kingdom Metazoa; phylum Arthropoda; class Insecta; order Diptera; family Cecidomyiidae; genus Resseliella; species Resseliella maxima. The sequence continues at coordinate 54,040 of JAQOWM010000685.1, read as the reverse complement.
AATTCGATTATTGCCTGATTTTTCTCCACATTTTTAGATAAACTCAAGAAAGGAAGATGAATTTTTTTACTTTTATTTGTAAAAGGATAAAAACACCTGAATGATTTGCGTATTTTAGTGTTTTGGGAGAATGAAAACATGAACTTATAACCAAAAAAGAGATTTTCATTCTAAATAAAATCTTATTATAGCGTACATTTTTATTATTTACTTCATCTTCATTTCCATTAAGTTAATTTACTTCATTTCTATGAAATATCTCGATTTTGAAAATTAGGAAATCTTCAAAACAAATTGAATGCTTAAAAATGAATTGAATAATAATTTCTATTTGAGAAAAAAAATGGTGATGAAATATCTTAACTGAACCATCATTGAATTGTGTCATTATTGAAATGAAAATGGTCAAAAAAATTTAAAAAAAGTAAATCACCTAGCGTTTTTCGATGCCAATAAAGATAAATAACCGATATCCGATAGGAAGAAAACTCAGAAAATTGCCACACATTTCAAGTTCATCGGGTAATAAGTGAGTGGACAAATTGTAGTCTTACATCCATATTAAGAGTATTTAGTAGAAAAAAACATCCTGCTGATCATTCTTTCCTAATCATTCGAGCAGAGAAAACAAAAACACAAAAAATCTGAGTTTGTCAACCGAACATTACCGTCTCCTGCACAGCGGTTGACAGCAGAACCATAGTCTAATCTCGTAAACTTCAGTTTGTTTACGGATCTTTTATTTCCATGTTTACTACATTTTACATACTGCCAACAACGAATAAGAAGGCATGATGAAGGCAAAAAAAAACCCTAAACTGAATGTGTCTAATGCATTTTTGTCATCTTTGGCACAAGCGCATTGATACGGGTCAATGTGTTATAATAAGGTCTTTAGTTATCAAATCTGCAAATCTATTTCGATTTCTTTTTTGCTTTTAAATGTTATATGTGCAATATCGAACCACAAGTGATATTTTATTTCAGTTGAATTATGCAATTAATGCTCAGCACGTAATGGCGACCATAAGACTAACGGCGTGACATATTGAAATTTACTCTGAACCACACACGTATCGTCGATGACTAGACTCAATGAATTTTATGCATTCAATTTCCTATATTTTTTTTTTCTCTAAATTATAAATTGAAGTCTAATGATGTTTCATTGAAATGAAAAACGGAACAAATTTTGAGCATTAAAATGAGGTGCTGGCATGAGTCCACAAGGTGTGCAAATGGCACAAAATCTCATTTCGATTCGATATGATATGATTGTTGATTAATCGAAAATCCAACAGTGTTAATGTTTTGACTTTTGAAAATGAGGAAATGGCATCCCGCAATTTCCTTCCATATTTTTTTCTCGATTGGTGTTCTTCCTTTTCCATTTGTTTGATTTTTTTCGAAATTCAATCATTATTTTTAATTGTTTTGATTTGGTTTTGGTTTAAATGAATTTTCAAACTGGGACAAACAATTTAAACAATATCATTGTGTGATTTTAACACAATAGTTTACTTCTTAGTTTGGTCGTCAGTGTTATTGCGAGTTGAGACAGTGGATATTTAATTTTATCTGCATTTAAGATTATTCACAAAAAACGCCAAAAACTTGATAGACTAAAATACTTTTTTTTCTACGCAACCATGAAAAAAAAAAAATTTCATTTCTCGAAAACGGAGAATAAAATTTCATTTCCTTCGGAAAACATAAATTTCGAATAGTTAAACAGCATCTTTGAATATAGATAAGAGAGTAAAACAACGATGGTGGCGATTTTCATCTATATCATTATCATCATCATCATAATGGCCATAGCTCAATGCATAGATGTTGAGACCACGTGGTGTAATTCATGCGTACAATGTATTCCGTTAAAATTTGGTGAATAAGAAAAACCAAAGTGGAATAAGAATTATGAATCTTTTGTGGTTGGCATGTGGTATTTATAATGGGTGACATTGTCTAGTCGAATGACATTGTTGGCACTCAATGGTACAATTTTTATTTGTATTTTTGTGACACATACAGGCTACAACGAGATTGAATCTATAGATGAAAAAATGAAACTAAATTGAAATAATAATAAATAAACATTGATCACTCCTATCGTTGAGGTCCAATCACAAATGCAAAACATAAAGAAATCTGCAAAAAGATGAAAATAAAGAGAGAAAAACAAAATCCTGTGGTGCGAGAAACAATGCAGCAAAACATAAACAATCTATTCATTCGAATGATGTATTTTGGCAACATATATACCAAATTGAGACAACATTTCTTATTTCTTCAGAAAATGATTATATCAAAAAAATGAGACAAAGCAAAGAATGAAAACCAATAATTGTTTAAAGACAAATAAATATAAACACTGAGTGTATATTTGCAACTCACTTGCAATGGTCAGTTACCACCCAAACAGATAGTTATCACAAAACAGTGCCCAGAGGTGCAGTAATAACTATTCAGAGATCAATTCATTGAAATCATCTATTCTTTTGGCATACAGAATAATTCAATTTGATTTTTACTTTTTTTTTGGAATTTTTTCAGGAAATACATAGAATACATTACTTTTCTTAAGGAAGATCATTGATCACTTTTTTTTCATTAAATTCATGATACTTTGAGTCATTTCTCTTGTTTTGTAAACACTTATTTTTCGAAAAAAAGTCATAATATAATTGAAATAACGGGCGCTTACAATTCTTGAATGCCCAGTGGACCAATTGAAGAAATTGGACGAGAAAGGACTGATATTTATTGAAAAATTTTCAATTGATATTTAGAGAAACAAAAAATCCCTTTGAATAACACTTCTTTCTATTTGCAACAAAGAGGAGAAATTTCACAGAAATGGAACATTTTAATTATAGTTTTGAAATCAGAAATGAAGTTCAAATGACATACTCTTCTTTGCATAATTTAGAAAGTTAGAAATGTTTGAATGCATTTGGCACAAAACTTGTATTTGATTACATCCTGTGTAAATATGAGCACGCTTTTCCACACATTGTTATAGAAGAAACCCGTTTAATGGACACGTGTTAACAACTCTTTACTTGAAACACTCACGTTTCAATGTGACAGCATTTGGTGCAATAGAATCTTTGAAATCGAATTGAAATTATAGGCTTCTGTGCATTTTGAATGGAACAAGAAGAAAAATCTGGTGCAACACTTTCTTCCTTGCCTGTATATTTTCTTGTATTCTGCTTATTGGGATTGTATCAGTTTACTTATTACCATTAGAGGAAGTAGGAGGATACATTTCTCTGCAGAAAGTGCTCAAATGTATTGGATAACACATTTGTCGCGTGCAAGTCTTACATATATTTTTGAATGCAATACGCACATTTGATGTGACACAATTTCGAATCAAGATGAAACATTCCAATTTATTTCAATGGAGAGTATTGTCGCTGAATGAAAAAATGTTTCAATACAGTTACCTACAATGCAAAAGAATGTTCATCAATATAACCTATAATTTAACACGTCGTCAATTAGAAATCGACAACTGGATCGTGCCACATCTTACCTAAAGATAAACACACAGACATACAATTTGTATGATACAAAATGGGTTTCGGATACAGTGGGTTGGGATATTTTGATGTTTGAAGAAAATCAAATATGAAACCATATGAATACATCCAGTGCCAAAGAGAGCAGACCGACGACTCATTTCGATAGACGAAAATTATTTTTGCGATAATTACATGGTAGCATTCATCTTTAAGGAAAAAAAAAAATGATATTTATTAAGTTTTAGGGATCCAAATGAGTGAAATCGTCTGCTTGTTTATTACTATCAATTATGGTCATTAGAAGACTATACGCGTATCGTCATTACGGAAATGGGCATTTTTGAAATTGCAAACTGATTCCTTTTTCGAAAATACAAAAATATTTGTCCTTTTTTCCTGAACTGATTTTAATGAATTATTTAAATTCATTGATGGCATATTGAAAATGATGCTTCCAAGAATTATGTAACAATCTTCACCCATCTTCACCCCATTTTGCTATCACAAACCATACGTACGCGCCAAAACTGAGAAAATCTTTAAAAATATAATTTTAGAGCATTTCGGCAAATCTTTTTCATGTGGTCAAAACCTAAAAGCATTGCCGAAACCTATTTATATGAATAGCAATTCGAGGTGATCAGTCATCATCATCACTCAGTCCATTAAGATTTGCAAATACGATAATCATAGCCATTTTAGCTCATTCATAACCATTTGAATTGATTGAAACAACATTCAAATGTATTTTCAATGCATTTTAATTTGCACATTTATTTGAATTGCATGAATGAAAAGAGATCATTTTAGGTGTTAAAAAGTATACAGTTTGAATAAAAACGTATACTTTTCATCAGCATTAATGGCATCTTTGTGCATAGAGAAGATATCTTCTTTTCATTTGCAAAGATACTAAACTTCAATTATCGTCTTTACTTAAATGTATATGCTTCACTGATTGTTGCAAAAAAAAAAAAAAAAAATATTCAGGATTCGAGCAAACATTTTCCATTTCAAATATATAAAAAATGAATGGATTTAAAGAAGATGTCAAATGCAATATTGGTATTGTTTGTGCACAATATGATGAGCTCTATTCATACTTTTTTGGTACAATAAGATGCAATCTGGACACTGTGATCAAGACAATGACCAAAAAAAAGAAACTCATTGATAATTTTCAAAAGAGACACAACTATTTCACACTTTTTCGAAAGTTCGACTATATTTGACGTCATTTACTGATGCCATTTTATTGTTATAAAACAATAATCAACAGCGGCATTGTTTTCGATCTGTTTTACAATGTCTTATGCAAAATGAAAAGAACCAAATGAAATTTTTTTTAATTTTAAATGAATCTCCAGAGAATTTTTGGTTTGACAAAAAAATAAGAAACAAGAAACAAGAATAATGTTAGATAACATAAATACTATAAACGAAATTTTAACTATGGAGTTAGTTAGTTATGATTTTAGACCACATTCGAACTGCATGTGGTTTATGGGCACTAAAATCTTCATTTTGTTCATCATTTCTATTATTTTAATTTTAGATGTTTTTTTTTAAAAGATTTGTCTCTGAAAGAATACATAAAAACAAGCTGCATGTTTATGACACGATCGATTTGTTTGTTTGGTGGCGCACAGAGCTGCTATTGTATAATACATAAAATATAAATGAACAAAAACATGTTTCGCAATAAATTGACAAACGCCCATCAAATTACAGTTGAAAGTAAACACCAAAAACACACACGAAATAATAATCAAAATCCGATTTTTGTATTAAGTCATCCATTGTTACACGGAGGATTTTTCTTATCCTGTCAAATGTTAAATATTATAGATTTTCTTTTCTTCAATTCAACATGATGATATATTACATTTTAACAATTTCAGTTTCATCCAATCGTTTGATGTATCGAAAAATTTATAGCTTCGGCAGCTGAACCTTGATTTAATTTGATTTTCATTTGAATTTACTTAGTTTTACGGCGGTGTTTTTTTATCCTTTTTAAATTTTTGATTTAACATCAAATAAAACTCTTCCACTTTCAGATTTTGCTGGAAAAATTGAAAAATTTCATATCATTTTGAGATTAAAAAAAAAAAAAAAATCTCAAAATGATATGAAATTTCTTGCAAATTCCTATTTGGATAGCATGAACGTACATTTGATCTGATATTTGGAGCGGAACAAAAGAAAACTTATAGGATTATACTGAAAATAACTTGTTGATTCAAATTCAAAAAATTACTCAAATTCGATGTAGAAAAAATGCACCCTTTTGTTATGAATTTTTGCAGACAATTGAGAGTTTAACTTTTGGATCAAATGTCAAATAATCCGTGCAAACGAACATATAATCAGGTTTTTTCTAAATCGCATTTGTACGAAATGTTCAAAAATGGTTTTATCGTAAAAAAAACAAAGGTTACAATCAGCACTTATCAGCGGCATCACAATGCCTTTTTTTTGAGAGAAAAAAAAGCAAATAAAACAATTCTTCAAAATTATTCGACATTAAACTGATATTTGGTTTATTTCGTACAGATTTTTATGTATCATTTTAATGAGTATTTCTATAGAAAAAGTATAAATCTTCAATAATTAAGAGAAACACAGGACAAACGAAAAAAAAGTCTTTTTATATATTCGCTTCATTTGTTGTTTGCTTCTTGTTTTTCGAAACGATTTTTACTTCAGTAACTTGATACATGTCAGCATTTGTTTTCCTTCTGTACACTGCCTAATGACCACATGTGTGGAAGTGAACACTTTGACCATGAATGTTCAAAGTAAATGTATGCCGATTTTGAAAAATTCAAGTTTTTATGAAAATTAAAACTGATTTTAGGCACAAAATTGCCGTTTTTTTTCTTTCTTTAAAAACTAACACCAAATAACAACCAAATTTCTCTGAAAGATGAAATATATACTGATTCGATGTAAACAAAAAATTCAGCAAAACAAACATGAGGTGACCAAGTGAAAAATTACGGTTTATCTCACATTTTAACCAAATAATTGGTTAGTCATGTTAATGGATCAAATTTAATCAAAGATAAACTCCTGCCAATGTTCATTTACTGAGAATTATATATTAAATTTGATCTGAAATGCATTTAAAGGGAAAAAAAAAAGTCGTAAAATTAGTTTCGAAAAAAATGGTTATGATATTGAGTGAAAATATATACAAGTTTGTTAGCGCCAGTCGGTGTCATCATTAACAGTAACAGTAACAGTTATGTTGTAATATTTTTGAATGAGACGCCAAGCAAACTGTTTTAAACATCATTCAACTTTTATGCCCAATTCTCATGAATCATTTTCAATGACATTTTACAAGTTGTAATGCAAACATCTACCGTTTCATATGATACTTAACTAAATTGCAATCAATGGTGTTTGGTTTTATTTACATACATTTTTTTACTGAAATTCATAACATTTTGTCGTTTTGGAAGAACAAATTTTTAGAGCATTTCTTTCCGTGAGGATTCTTATTACAATGTGTTTGTTTAAGCTGAATTTGTGGTTCATCAAAAGTAACAAAAATTAAGTTAATTACAATGAAGATGACTACATTGACATAATGTATATATTTTTTTTTTTTTTTTTTTGGTGAAATTACCGCCTCTTTTATCTTTTTGTTATTTCAAACTATCTTTGTGTCAAATTTTCATGTTGCTTTGCAAACGACACTAATTCCATGCAAAATCATAGTGATTTTCTTGACAAGTTATGAGTATTATTGATTTTGCCGATTCTTCCTGATCATATTCATGTCAGTTGTTCTCCTATGAGATTGAGAGCATCACATGTGCGTGTTGAAAATGATTAAAAGATTTTGTATTCATTATGTTTACTTTGTGTTTACATCATTCTCATCAATTTTTGTATAAAAATGTTTCCTTTTTTACCGCTTGCACTTAACGCGCGAATATTAGTTCAAATTTATGAAAATATTACATTTCTTTTCCTTGCACCATGCAAACCATCATTTTTATGACATTTTAACGAGACATCTTGACATTAATAATACATCAAATTCATTTCAGTGTGTTTTTATTTGTTGCCGACATCGAATTTCATTACATTTTCATTTTATTTCTTTTTGGCAAAAAAAAGGAACACATTTTTCGAAAGGTAAAATTAGTGCAGGAAATGTGTCAAATTAACTTCCGCAAAATATAAGGTATTTGAAATATACAAAAAAAAATTTGTTTCTCTTGAACAAATAATGAAAATGGATACAAATAAATGGGCCAAAAGATTGAATTTCTTCGATAATAACGATAAATGGGAGTAAAATGTTTGTTAATATTTGATTGTTAAAAACAAAATTTCAAATGAAAAAAATGGTTTAAGTTGTATGTAGTTTTTTCTGCAAATAGCATCAGTTGAAAAATGTTTGCACCGTATAACACCAAGTTATCAGAAGTTCTGATTCAAAACAAAGTAAAACTATGTTTTATTGTAATTTGTAACGATCATCGTTGAATTTTATGCAAAAGACTATTGCGAATATATTGAATTGCGATTTGATCTGTGTACCGGTGCATTTAGTTTACCGGATATGTTTTGTTTTTTTGTAAATCGCAATTTAATTGCATATTAAGTGGTCGACCGATGTGAAATCAAAGTACCGACATTGCGGTATTTTTCAAAGAAATTCTTGCTCTGATAAAGTAACCATATCGTCACTTGTATTATTTTACACTGGATCGCGTAGCAATTTGTTTGGTATTTATATAAATCCGCTAATAAATTATTGCATTGAATACGGTAACTTCAAACTAAATTCTCCCGATATAATCGTCTGGGTTTTCAATGATTGTTATTTGACCGATATTTTCGTTTGTTCAGCTGAGTCGCAAACATCTTTATTGTTATTTTTTTTTATTTTATTAGCAGATGGAACAGAACCCGTCCAAGCCAATTATCAGCCGAGACAATACAATCTCATGTCGTCACTTTCATTTTCATATATAAGCGATTCCTATCAATTCGATTCAAATTAAAAAATTTCACACTGATGAATTTTGCTGATTAAGATTTGTGTCTGATCATTGAAGTGTTCCATTCCAACAGTGTTGATCAGAATCAAAGCGAATTATTACTTTTATACAAACATTTCGAAATGACTGTGCACAATTTGAAAATCAAAGAATTCGTTCAATTTGAGTATAAATAAATAAAGAAAAAAAAAATGTAAATAGCAAATCAGTTGCACGCCAGGATCTAACTGGATTCAGTAGCATTCGAAGGTGGTCTTACTATTGAACAAAAGAAAAATAACAAATATCTAAGGAAATATTCCAATAAATCAAGTTCATCTTTTCAAATGCATGCTCAATAAGATGAAATTTTGAATTAAATAAGTTTCATTTTTTTCTGCGCCACGATTCTTTTCTCCAAATAGCTAGTGTTTTTGTATATCAACGTAAATAGAACAATATAAAAAGGGTCTTAAAAAGGATGCGATTTTTAAGTATCATTGATAATGGATTTGAATAGAAAAAGCAAAAACGAATGAGCAATAAAGAAATCAATTCAACCATTTGAATCTCGAATCGAGACTCTCGATATGTGTACAATGCAACTGTGAATTGTCATTTATCCGAGAAATTAACGGCCACACACGTTTTCGTCTTAGGAAAAATTACCTTTATATTATATATTGTATAATATTATTGTGATTACCATTGGGTGAGGTGCATCTTGGTAATTTGATAAGAGTTATGCTGTTTACCATTTCGATTTAAGGAACAACAAGCATCAAATTTGAATTTTCACCCAAATCAGAAACATTCGTGACAAATGAGATATTTTAACAAGAAAGATAGATATACAATAAATAGTGTCAAAACACGGAATTTTCAAACACGGAATTAAAATAAATGTGAATATACAATTATTTAAATAAAATTTACAAAACTGAGACACTTCATTGTCTCACCCCATTTTTGAGACAAATAGTGTCTCAGTTTTGTTAAGAAAAATTTTGTGTGCAAAGTGAATAATTGGTTTACTTTGTTTCCTTCCTTTGTTGAAACATTGAAAGTTTATCAATTATCTTGTGTTTTTAAACGAAACAACGAAATCATTTTCGGTTTTGAAACGGTACATTTTAATACCTTTATTAATAAAAAATGTTAAAAAATGGTTGAAAATCGTGAATTAGGTTCAAAATATCTAAAATCTAATTAATGGTAGAATATAAATCCTCTGATTTTTATAATGTGATATGTCGCTATTTGTTCACCGAATTTCATTCATTTTATTTAATTTCATTTGGATTTCATCCAAGGATGAGACTAGTGATACACTATGCATAAGTGAAAAAAAGTTTAAATTGATAAAAAAATGAAGTGATTTAATTTGAATGCAATTAAATGGTCAAACAGGCAAACAAATTGTTGTTTTGTTGTGTCCCCTTTCGTGTTAAAATGAAACGAATAAATTTGTTGATTTTATATGCATCGCCAAATTACATTAAGTCTCAACATTTATTGATTATTTCAAATTAATTCATTAGAATGTAAGGCAGATGCAGAATATACCGAATACTCTTTTGAGCATACTTTAGTCTAATATTTGTGTGTTCTGCTTTCTGTGTTTTGTTTTCTATGTCTTTTGACAGAAACTGTTCATTTTTTCTTTAGATAAAGCACGTGTTATAATGCATTATTTTAACGAACACATTTATAGTGAAAGATGAACGACAAGTTTCATCTATTCTCGTACGCAAACACCTTTTGAAAATATTCATACTGAACAATTGCCAAAGGATTACAACCCACAAAAACACTATCATAATAATAGTGCTTCGTTCAAAAGGCTCACTGAGAATTGACAAAATACAAAAAAAAAATGCATTAATGCACTTATTTATTGAAAGATGGCATTGTGCCAAGATAAACGAATGCTGGAAGATTTTTTTGGCAAACACTATTGAATTTCCGTTTTAAGGATTATTTCATGGGTGGCTTTGTCGCGATAGGCATTTCCGTGTTCATAAACAATGGGCAAGGTGGAAGAGAGTTTTACTATGAGCTAATTTGTGGCCAAAATCGAATTTTGAAATGAACAAATGTCAAAATATTGATCAGTAATCGTTAGACAACAATAGATGGAAAGTAAAACAAAATACATTGTTCCAAATGTACACACTGTGGTGTATTTAAGAGTAAAAAATAAGAATAAGAATGATAAAATGAAAACAGGAAGAATAGGAAGAATGCGAAGATGGTCAATTACAATAAGATGAATGAACATGTGCGAAAACCATTTGAGATTTAATCAAATGTTTATTTTTTTTTTTTTTTTTTTTTTTGGTTCTCTCTGGACGAAAGCCATTTTGTCTACTTGTAACTTATTGCACTGCATTGAAAATTGAGACATTTGCTGTTGAATGTGCATAATTCAGTTGCACTAAGCAGAAATCTTGTTGAAATTGCTTGAGTTGGACAGCTGTCCATTGAATGGTCATTTCGGTGAAAGGTTAGTGTTAAAAAAAAATTGAAATATCAACAAACATCGATTTATTTGTTTTCTTGAAATTGATTTCAACCTTGCTACTGACAAATTTGTACACGAGAAACGTTTTTTTTTTTTTTTTTTTTTTTGCCGAATAATTTCATGTCACACATAGTAACTCAATACTCTAACACATTTGTCGTAGGTCATGTATACACAAAACAGTAAACGTTTTTATTCTAGAAAACATCAATATGCAACCAATAATTCGTGGAAAATATAAACATTTCAGCAGCATCATATTTTAACACATTTTGTGTTGGATTTTTAGAGTTTTCATGTCAAATCAAATACACTCATGCTTTCGAATATCGCCTTATCATAAACGATCAATTCGGTCAACTGTAATACATTTATTCTTCTTATTTCAAAAACAAAATGCGTTTTCAAAGTCGAAATTATTTGATGTTATCTTCAAATTAAATCTCATAACTATGATGAAATGAATAATTCATAAATGCAATCGATGACAAGATGTTTCACACATTTGACATGGAAGTAATGAAAAAAAAAACACACATTTACTTACTTGCACCCAACAAATAGACGAACGTTTTGCATGACACAAACGTGTGAAAAGACGTGATTGAAATAGGAAATAATATTTTCGTTTTTGATCGATTTTTATTTAATTTCCAAATGCATGAAAATGAAAAATGATAATCAATAACAAGCTATTAGAAAAAGAAACATGGAATATTCAAGCAACTATGGAGAAAAACCTCCAAATTGCGACGAAGCAACTTGAAGCTAATCGATTGTGTTCAAAGCAGTGAAACGCAGAGCACATAGTTGTTACTACTCGTTCGAATGTTCTTCGGTAGCCACGAAAATGTGTCTTCGGAGGTACTACGTGCCCTGCGTTTCACCGCATTGATTGTGTTATCTGTTCTTAGCGTGTGTTATCTGTTCAATGCGTTGAGGATATCATCATAGACAGATACAAAAACCGCCCTATGATTCGCAGGTAAAATGCTTTTTGATCGACTGACTTGAATATTGACGCAACATTTTTAACAATTCATAACTAATATAAAAAAAAAAAATTATGATTTTTATTCGGTTGTAGTCCTTCTGAACTTATATTGGAAATGCATTTTTATTCCTTAGGTAAAAATGGATTTTTTTCTCTTGAAGTTTTTTTTGATAAAAAAATTGATATTTTGTGCTCATAAATGAGAAAACTCATCGAAATTGGTTCATCATTTCAATAATTTGCATATATGGACAATTTCTTTTGTCAGTTTTAACACTCAAACCATTGTAACATGACAAAAACCGTAAATATGCACCGAATCGTACATTTCTCTTTTATTTCATTTAATAATCATTTAAATTATTCAAGATTTGCGGAATACATGGGCATTTTTATTGCATATTTAATCAAATAAATTTCATTTCTTTTCCCATTGAAGTAAGCAATAATCATATCGAAATTCGCGAAAATGCGTATAATTCCAATGCCAATAAAAATGAATACGAGACCAACACCTCAACAATCCAATTAATTATCTGGAACGCAGTCAAAAACACAATAAAACCACATCACATCGATGCAAAATATGCGCGATGAAAGAAATAATAAAAACAAAGTGCATTTCATATCATTTTACCGTAATGATTACGACTATTTAGCATCGTGGAATTGTTGTTGCGTCATTTTTTTCGTCATTTTTTATTGTTGCATAATCAGCGGAACAAAATCAAAGGTGTATTTTTTTCCAACTTAGTTCCGAAAAAATGTTTATGTTCAAGATAAACTGCCCTTTTAACTAAAAGGGTTTCCATTTTTGGTTCATCAATTTGCGTGGGTTTCAATGAAGTCATCGAAAATATTGTATCGTAAATGAAATTATTGTTAATAAATTGTACCAGTGGCTGTCTCACCTCTTTTTGGTTGCTCGACGTCATAATTGACGTAAATAAAACTATAACAATAATCGTTTGAAAAAATAATCATAAAAATATACCGTTTCTCGCATTCGAATGTGTGTTATCGGTGTGTTTTTTCAAAAATATTTTGGGTTGGTGTTTTTGAAGATAGTTAACAAGAAATCGCAGAAAAGTCTCGAGAACAACAAGAACATAATGATGAAGAAGGAGAAGAATAAGAAGAAGAAGAAAAAGAAAAAAAAAAGAAAGAAGAAAAAGAAAAGAAGAAGAAGAAGTCCAGTTTCGAGTTAATTTCATTGCAGTCAATTTCTCAAAGTTTCCCGAATTTAAATCGATTGATGTGTGAATAACGATGCTAATGAATCATTATTCTGTCCATTTGATATTGATCGCTTCTGTATTAAACACTTATTTAGTAAGCGGCATTGCTTTTATCTCGTCTCGTTAATTTGAACGATTTCTTAACCTCGTTCCGAACATCATATAACGAGCACTTGCTTAAACAATGTGCATATTTAAATGGATATTTTTTATGATATTTAGCATGCGCTCAAAGATAACACAAGCTGATCGAAAGCATTGCGCATTCTTTGTTCGCTATTTAAGGGGTAATTAGTTGAAAAGAAATGGCCATGCATCAAGTGGCAATTTGATGAGAAAGAAAAAATAAGGAATCTCAACGACAGCCAGATAGTTCGAAAATAAGACCAAAGTCACTTTTTGAGGAATATATTAATCAATTCAGTGTAGCTTATAATATTTAGGTTCCATTATACATTTTCAAAACATTGCAAACGAGAGAGTGCTTCATCTTATTCACCTTGGACATTCGAAGAAGTAAATTATCTGTATTTTGATGTTTTGTACTCATTCATTCAGAATAATAATAACATTATGCAACTAGCTAGAAAATTGAGAACCAAACGAATTCATTTCGTTTTTTTTTTCTTTTACAAATAAAGTGTCATCATTAATCCGCATTGTTATAAGAAATCTTTATACTTTCGACCATATCAAATTTCCATTGAGAAAGCATATTGACTATGCATTGATTGTTTTCTGCAATTGATTGTTGAGATTTTCATTGTTCTTTCTATTTGAAGCTTCATTACTTGCTTCTATTGAGTTGAAAAATGAGTTTTTTTTCTGCTTGTTTGCAATAAACTAAACAAGAAATTTGATTACATAATCTCTACTTCTTTTTTCTCAATTGGACAATTTCAACAGAAATTCTCTTTTATTTGAATACTTTGTAGTGGTTTTTTTTTTTCAAATTATTTGCAAACTCAAATTTCACTTAAATACCAAAAACATTGGAATTAAATTCATAGAAGAAATAAAAGAATGAGATTTTCATATTGAAATTTCTCATTGATATTGTCTTTTCCGATTCACATCGATCATGAGCATTGCAAGTCAATCAATACCAAATTCTTTTTTTCTACTTTTTGGAAAATGAATTGAAATTGAAACGGAATCATTTTTTCTTTTTTCTTTAGTCTCTTTTTCATTTTTGATCTGGGATAGCATTGTTTATTACGGATATTGAATTTAGCTGAATAAATGCGAATTCTACAATACAATTCACAATACGATTTGATGATATATGAAATCAAAACAAAATATTATTTGGCTCGTTGACACATTGCATCATTTATTCTTATGCATTTCTTTCTGCACCAAACAATGAAAAAAAAAAACTTTTCAAACTGACCGCAACGAAAGATTACATCATATGAATTGCATCAAACTGAATAGATGACAAAGTAGAAGACAACGAATGAAAGAATTTCCAAAAGTGCGAAAAAATGTCATTTCGAAAAGATTTTTTTTTTCGTTGGAGGTAGAGAAAATGAAACAAGAAATATAAATTATGATTGCTACTGTCCACTTTAACTACCATCGAAAATTCGGTCGCCTTTAAGTAAGTGTTTGCAATTCGAATCGCTTCCATTTCATATCGGTAGGTAAGAATAGTTGAGCAGAAAAAACCACAGTTTCGCAAAAGGTGATTTTTTTCCACCTAAATCTTGTGATTTTTTTCATTACAAAATGGTCAGCGTCGTGTCCATCTAAAAAATAATAATAAATGATAGTTTTCTATTGAAAAGAATTTAATAAAAGATCAGTAAAATAAATAAAATTTTATGTCGTTTATCTTTTTCCATTGTTCTCTGGTTAATGTTTGTTGGAATAAAAGCAATAGATGAAAAAAGAAAACTCAGTCGAAGCGTACATACATAAATTTTGCGACTATTTAATTGTTTCGAACTTTATGGATTTTTGAGTTAAAGTATTTGACCCAAGAGAGAATGCCAAAAAGAGATAAACAACATAGAACGAAACGAACAATAAATCCGTTACAAATCCAAAATAATATTTTTATTATTTTCCTTTTTGTTGTTGTTGTCATCGTCATCGTCAAAGAAGGATATGTAAAAGAATATCACTGCATTGGGATCTATGGCTTTTGTTTGATGACACACGGCTTGATTATTTTCATTTTTCTTCTTCATGAATTTCATCTGCGATTTCAACTCCCATTGTATTTCACACTTCATCGATGTTGATTAGATACATATCTACAAATTGTCGACTACACAGTTAGATCGGTTGAAAAAACAGCGTAACGAATATTTCAATCAATGCAATCCGTAAAACTGACCTCTCGATCAAATTTTCTGCATCATTGAGTTTAATTTTCCATTGAAATCGCAGCAGCCATAAAAATATATACAGCGGTGCAATCAATAGCAGGTCAAAATGCGCCTTTTTGTGTTGCATAAATTGAAATGTCACACATGTGCGATTGAATGTTCGTTTTTCTACTAAAAATTGACTAAAATGTCAGAATAGAAAATGGTAAATCGGAAGAAACGCACGTTCTATACTTTGATTAATGCCTTTGGAACACCCAGATTTTGAATGAAAAAAATAAGAAAAAAAAAATGGTGCAATTTCAAATGAATCGCGATATTTGGAAATTCTTATAAATCATTCGGTATTGGACGATATTAAACGGTAGTTTGAGTAAACGGCGTCGATCATTATATTCAGTATAGGTTCTTGCAAACATCTGTTGATCGTTAGTACATCGTTGTCTCTGTTTTCATTTTATTTTCTCTCTGCTTGTTTGTTACTGAATATATTCACGTGCTATTTGGATAGAGTGCACATGATATTGTCAATATTGAATGTTAAGGTGTTGGGAAAGGAACAGTCAGAATGAGATTCAACTTGTAAACTGATCGATGACCAATTGAAATATACTTTGAATGTTGTTAAGCATTTTCATTCAAGTGTTGGATGAAATTTAATGGTGCAGTCAGTTTAAGATCACATTTATTTTCGCTCGATTTTGGGCCTTTTTGATTTCATAATCTGACACTTATTATAGTTGCTAAAGGAGAGATGTCATTTTCAACGGAAATACCGGATTTCATACACGACACAGTGTTATCCTTTTTTTCTGTCAATGGCAAGTGGTACAGCCTTCGATATAGCGGTGTTCACAAACCAAAGTACTTATTGTGTAGTTTTTTTGAGAAAAACCATTTAAAATACAGATTTTCGTGTCAATTTTTGATGAAACTTCGCAATGCTTTAAAAAAATGAAGTCATATTTGTTCAATAAATACTTTAAAGGTTTTGTTGAATCTTTTATCTTGATGTCTGTGGCGCATGTGCGAGAATAAATTGGATTTCTTGTCAAAAATTCAAAATATATTGACATTATCTATGTTCTATAAGAAATACATCTATATTAAGTATAATTCGATTCGTTGAAAATATTTATCATAATTTCATTTAACTTTCATATTGAACGAGTTTTCCGACATTCGAAAAAATGATAATACAAATTGTTTATCATCGACATTTGAATCACTGAAGTCAAATTGAATTGATAAGAATCGAATGAGTCAAAGCGATGCTTATTTGTTTAGGAATTTGTAGATGTCAAATATAAAATGTGTTATCATGTTTATGTTTCTTATGTGCGGCGCGTATACATTCAGCAAATGTAAACAATGTTAAAAAAAATCGAAAATCCTTTCATATGTAAATCGCCGTGCATGTCATTGATTATTGAATGATCATATACTTTAAATATTTTCTTGTATATACATCTTGTTGATTTTGTATCTGCATCGATAAAACTTTATTGCCACACTAATTCTGATAAATTCTTATTTCCATACATAAACACACAGCGCATATATTGTTCAATTTGAACAGTTCAAATAAAAAAAAAAATTGTTCGATGAAATGAATGATTCACATTTTGATTGATTTCAATAAAGTGAAAATGTAAGTTAAACAGTAAGTCGAGACCACATTCCATTCGAATTAATTTCATTTTATCATTTGAAATTCGGAATTCAAAAAAAAAAAAATAAATAAAAAAAAATCATGATTTATGTTTGCATATGTGGCATAAGCCAAAAACCTGATACTGGAATCTTGATTTTCATTCAAATTGACAAATGTTTTTCTGTAAATAATTTTATGAATAATATAAACAAAATACCTTATCCCATTGTTTGTTCCATACTCCATAATGAACAAGAAAGTAAGAGTTTCAATTTTCATGAAATCAATCAGGACAATCATGTCAGACAATATGCATTCGCACAGAAAATGTCATTATCTTTAACTAGTTCTACAGTTGTTTACAAACGATAGACGTATTTTGAATGCTAATCGACCGATCGATATTCAAACCAATATAAATTGCAACTAAATACGACTAAGTTAACATTTTCAAAAGGATAAATTCAGTTCGTTTCAATACCCAAAGTCATGTAGTTTCTTCTGTTTCTTCTTTTTTGAATTTCATCACGACCGACACAAGACGAAGAAGACTAAGTAGTACTCAGCGCAATCGTTAATCTGGAAAAAAAAGACGAACGATTAAAAAAATTGAGAAACTCAATTGCTCAAGTGTTATCGCGTCAAAACTTAAGGCACGCATGTCATATTTCATGTAGTCGATACATGTGTGCACTTGAACAAAATTATTCATTGACTCATTAATTGAGAAATCAATTTCACCGGAGAGCCTTTTCAATAATAAAGAAAAAACATATTAACATTAACACAGAGCGTTCATTTCTGAATGCAAAAATAAAAAAAAAATGCCGCCACTGCGTTTAGATAATCCTTTTTGATTACTACTATTGTATTGTATGTGTCAAATGATAATTAAACATCAAAGTGACCACAGCATGCAATTCATTGTTAAATTGCTGACGGAGAGAGAGAGAGAGAGAGAGAAAGAGAAAGAGAGAGAGAGAGAGCGAGTTTTTCATAGAAATATTTTATAGAAATGCCACATATTAAGTATGCGATGAGAAAATGGAATTGAATCGAATTGACTAAATTTCAACGTGCTATTAACTATATTTGTTTGGTGTATCGGATTGTATTCAATACAATGTATTGTGTCTACTTTCAATTATGTGCGTGTTTTACTCCAATTTTCTATGCATTCATAGTCATTTTATCCATTGTTCATGGATAAAATGATTATGAATGAATTCATTCGGCTCTGAATTCATGTTATTTTTGGTTGTTGATTTCTATTCAATAAGATAAGGGTCAGCGAAACACTTAGCATAATCATGAAATGAGAGAGCCGATATTGACCATCATCAATTTATATTTCATTCATGAAAATTAAACAGGCGGCCAAAAATCGACCCCTTATAATCATCAGTTAATTAAAAATCATTTAAAATTAGTAGCCATGATGTAGCCTACTATTCCATTTATAATTCCAACGCTTAAAACGATTAATAACAATGCTTTAGCATTGGCATACAAATTTCAACCAACAAAATTTAACCGACCTACCCCATTGATATTCAGATTAACCCTTCTTAATGAAAATTACACATTTCAAACATTTTAAAGATGAAACGATATAACTTTCATCAATAATTCCATTTGTAATGAAATATTTATCTTTCCGATTAGATAGTCTCAAATGCTCTGTCATTATGAATGGTTTAATCGACGGAACAAATGCATGTATGCGTATTTATTTTGAAAATGGTCGTCGTCCCTTATTTATCGTTTTGTTTTCTTTTTTTTTTCGTTTAACGCTTGAGGATATTCTAATGAAATTAAAGTTAATAATCACAAAACAATTTGTTTGAAAGAATATTTGAATAAGGACTAAGGAGTTAAAAGCATAATAATTTACATTTGCTTATTTTTCCATTGATAAATTTCCGAATGAGCTCATATTTTAAACTACTATCTAAACGATGTCTTTAAGAAAGTCAAACGATTGAGATACCTTGATAGGCTTATTTCTCTATAAGCCTTCTATATAGGCTAAGAATAAGTCAAGATATTTGAAAAGTAGTTGTACTTAAAGTGCTTGAGATTGTGTTTGTGTAATTTTATGCTTGTTTTTATTTATTTATTCATTTTCCGTATGTAAAACGCATGTAATTGAGTGGAAAATATGGTTTAGACATTTTGGACATGCTCGACTCTCCAGAATATATTCAAAATATCGGCGACCAAACATTTTCCTTCAAACATATACTACAGTTCGAATCAAAAGTACAACGAATTTGAAGATAAACCGTAGATCAATAGTTTGAAGGATGTCAAACATAAAAGGAATGGCGACATATGCATATATGATGGCAGAAAATGCAAAGTCTTCGTTGAGTAAAAATTTTGTTTTCAAGCTAGAAAAAAGAGGCATAGAAAGAGGCTAAACGTCTGCGTCTAGTCTAGAATGATATGATATTTATAGAAAACAAATCAATTTTGAATGTTGAATTTGCGCCGCTCTTGATGCACAGATCAATGCCGACACTTGCATCAACCCGAACCAAATTCAATTTCATCTCAAATGATTTTTAACATTTGGAAATTCATACCTCTTTAGCATTGCGACAACTAATTTCAATGCGTGTGTTCATCTTGTATCCAGAAAATGAGATTGCAGTTTTCTTTTTCATTTTAACTGATTTTGTTTTCATTTGCCAACACATTTCGGTTTCATACTAAAATCGGTAATAGAATCTCGGATTTGTTTTTAATCGTTGGTAAATTGTTTTAAACGCCGATAATTAAATGGGCGTCAATGAAATAGATCCACTTAATTGTAGAAGAAAATCTAATCAAAATTGTTTTTAGTTCAGTTCAAATGGTTTTAATCGAAAGAAATTTGAAATTTTTACCAAATCAAGTCAATTCAATCTTTTTCATCGTACGCTAAATTATTTATTTATGTTTGATACGATCGAAAAATAGAGGAACAAACACTGGGCTAGACATATTATTTCCAAAAATGTCCTATATATGCGGACTTTACGTCTTTCATTGATTAAAAATTGAATAGAAACAAATTATAATAAAGACAGCATCAGCAAAACTATAACTAACTAAAATCTATTTAATTGGAATCTGTTCATTTAATCTTTCAAAATCATTTTGTTATCTCGTGTACAAATCAAACGCTGCGCGTGAGTTGTATAGAAAAATCTATTTTCTTGACTTTATCAATTTAAGTTGTAAAACAGAAGATTAATTTAAATCAATCAATTTGGATGGTTTGATTTGAATTGGTTTCATATTGATATCGCTCACTAGATATTCTGATGTTAACCTATGAAAAATGCAAAAAACGAAACAAATTTTCATTTCATAATGCGAATAAATGAATTTAACTTCAAATTATTCGAATCTTCATTTACTCCCTCACCGGGTGAAGATATTCCGTCGCACAGTGGCATTCCATGACATAAAACTTTAAAAACTCTTTTTAAAAACACAGTCGGTATATCAACCATATTACATATTCATATTACTTATTGTCACTGAAACGCCCCACATCATTTCGATAATTTCAATTTCGAATTCAACTCCTACATCAAATGCCAATATTCACATCTTATTTGCATACGACATCATCATCGATTCGATAAATGCACGACATTATGTTTGATGTGAACTGTATGTGAACGGAGTTGAAAAAGTATCGAAATGATTTAGCGCGTGTCAGTGAATTATATATATACAATTTTCAGCTCGTTAGATACAGTCTTAGAATTTTGGTGTAAAAAAGAAAACAGAACAAATACAAAAAATGTTTTGTGAAATAATTGCGTGAGAAGCAATTTAAAGAAAAATGTTGAATTATTCGTTAACGTATGTTTCTCTAATTCCTGAGGCCCGATCGCAATAGTCGTTTATTTTTTCATACGATCGATTTAAAAAATCAGCCAAACTATTTTTCTATTTAAATCCTTTGATTTGGAAAATCGTTGGACGTTTATGATCGAACACGATTGTAATCGTGCTCTAGCCGACGAATGCAATCGTTGATGAGTTTGAAAAAGCAAAATAAAAAGGTTTTCAATTTCACTCTCCGAAATTTTCATAACGAAATATCACCAGAACCAGTGACAGAGTCGTTTTGCTACTCTAATTTAAAAATTGCCTAGCAACAAGCAACTTGCATGTCCTATTTACTCCAACTGAATCCAAAGTGACATTTGTCAAAAAATACATCTATGAGGAGAACTTAAATATACTACTATACGCAACATTATGAAATTTTGAAAAGATATTTGGTTCAGAATCCACTTGTTCTTTTATTTTAATAAAACAACACAACAGTCACCGAAACGCAATTCATTTTTAAGAAAATCCTTTATGAATGTTATTCTTGACAGAAAAAGTAAAATTGAATAAAAACAAAAATTGATTTTGTTTCATTACACTTTATTTATAATATTAATTTGAAAGAATAATTGACAATGATATAAAGTGATGTAATGTAACTTATTGCTTTTCTAAAACCATCAAAATACATTTGCTTGCTTAGATTAGCCAAAGCTTTAAAGTATTGAACAAAGAGAAAATATTTGAAAATTTACATTATGTTAAAAACGTTTGACATTCAAATATTCACGTATTTTCTCATTTTTTCGTTTCAATTAAATATCTTTTACTACACTATTGTACAGATCCAAAAGCTCTTTGTAATCATCCCTGTATATCAAATAATAATTGAATTGAATTATTTATACTAATAAATAATGTTTGTTATAATTATATATGAATAATTTAGTAATTATGAACTTACTCTATAACTTTCCTAAAATATGAACTAAGAAGGAAAAAAGAGATGTATATTTTTACAAAAACTTCAGAAAATGCCGACAATATGTCATGTGAGAGGCTGCGAGGAAAAATATTACACAGAAATGTTCCGTGGAAAAATGTTATTATTCAGTGTATTCAAACATACAAAAAACAACAACAAATACATTGAATAATAAAATTTTTCCACGGAACTTTTCTGTGTAATATTTTTCCTCACAGCCTCACATATGTAATACACTTACACGCTGTTTTCAGTTTTTCGTAGCCAATCTCTCACTACATTTGGTTGATTCTCTAGAACTTTTTTTATTTCGTCAGAGCTAGATTATAAAGGAAAAAAATTATCTAAATATTTAGTTATCAGAATATAATTTTAGTTAAACTTGAGAAGTTAATTGAAAACATTGAAAAAAAAAACAAAAAAAATAATGAATTTTAATTTTATATAACACTCACCTCGCTTTACTACGGCTGAAATATTAAAAATTTCAATTTAATTTTAGTTTTTTTTTTCATTCAAATTTCAAATGATACTTACAACAATCGAAGTACTTCTTCAGGAGTCAAGCTTCCATCGCTTTTGTTGAAAAAAAAAAAAAAAAAAAATATTGAAAATATTATAAAAATAATCAGACCCTTAAGGATCGAGTGTCCACCCCGTGTAGACAAGAGAAACCTGGTCCACTCATTTTTTTTGGTATGGATCAAGGTAAATTGTGACAAACAACCAAACATTTTTTATATGGAATGTCATTACACCAGCTACATGCATAGTGGACCAAGCTACTCTAGTGAATATTACATTTATTTAAAACAAAGTTTTGCGAGGTCTGTATCAAATTCGAAAATTATCATTCAATAACTCGCGAGTTATCATTTTAATGTAAATAATTAATTTTAGCTTATTATCTTATTCCACGAAATGTTCTTACAAGGTTCTTTTCCCTCCATTTGCCTGTCTGTTAGAGTAGAAAAGTAGAAAAAGTGATTGTTTTTTCATTATTCATGTAGAAATACTCTATTCAAAATTTTCACGCATAGATTTTACAAAAATATTCTCGATAGAAAGCAATCTCATAATTTTTAAAAATTTTCAACACCATACTGATACTTACAAGGTAGCAACTGCTAAAATAATTGCAAAAACCAATATAATATTTCGGAATAAATTCATTTTGCTTAATTTGATGATATCTTGATATGGTTTTCCAAATTGAACTAAATCTAGTCTGTATCGTATCGACTTATATATTTTTGAATTTTCCAATTTCTACAAAAATTTTGAGTGTAATTCATTTTTAAAAAAATTATAAATATGCATTACGTATGAGTTATAGACACACTTTATTTCATGGTACACAAAGCTGAAAATATTTGTGAAACATTTGCGTGACGCAAATTGTGTCGTTTATTTGTTAAGAGTATTTCATCATTTTTTATTCGGTGAAATTTTATTTATCACCGAGTTATAACCCATTTCTAATTACATTCATCGGAATGCAATTGAAAATGAAATTTTGATATTTATAATAAGAAAACAAGTATTTTCAAAACAATTTTTCAAAAGACATTTTTCAACATTGATCTGTATAAATAAAACACTTTGTTTCGAATGAACCAATAGTTTATTAAATACACACAGAGAATGACATCAGTAAAATGAGCGCCAATTATCAGTATGTGAAATTACAGATAAATGTGTATAAATACTGATAGATGTGTTAATAATTTAGTACTAATTATGGACGTTTTAAGTATGCTGACAGTATATGTTGAAATGTCATCCCAAATTAATGAAAACCGCACTAGATTACTAATACATACATTTATCAGTATTTTTAAACATCTATCTGTAATTTGGCATTTAACTGACGATTGGCGCTCATTCTACTGAATGTCATTCTCTGTGTGTATATTCAAAATAAATGTGGTATCCATTTCGAATAGCTTGTATTACTCGTTTTAGTTACACTCCAGGTATTTTCAAATGTTTCCAAGAAGGATATTTTTACGGTTTTAGAACAAAATACATGAAATTCTTTAATGAACTTAATTCAATTTATAATTAATTCAAAAATTTTATCTTAATATATCTTTTATATTTCATTATTTAAGAATTCTATTTCAAGCAAATTCATATATTTTATTATGATAATACTTTTCTTTTTCATATTGCAAAAAGCAAAATTGAATAAAAACAAAAATTGATTTTGTTTTATTACACTTTATTTATAACATTGATTTGAATGAATAATTGACAATGATATAAAGTAATGTAATGTAACTTATTGCTTTTCTAAAACCATCAAAATACATTTACTTGTTTAGATTAGCCAAAGCTTTAAAATATTGAATAAAGAGAAAATATTTGAAAATTTACTTTATGTTAAAAACGTTTGACATTCAAATATTCACGTATTTTCTCAATTATTCGTTTCAATTAAATATCTTTTGCAATATTGTTGTAAAGATCCAAAAGTTCACTGTAATTTTCCCTATAAATCAAATAATAATTGAATTGAATTATTTATACTAATAAATATTGTTTGTTTTAATTACATATCAATAATTTAGTAATTATAAACTTACTCTATAATTTTCCTGAAAAGTGTACTAAAAACGAAAAAAGAGATGTATATTTTTACATAAATTTCAGAAAATGCCTACATTATGTTACATTGTAATACACTTACACGCTGTTTGGAGTTCTTCTAAGACAATCCTTCACTACATTTGGTTGATTCTCTAGAATGTTTTTAATGTCAGCAGTGCTAGAATATAAAGAAAAAAAAAACTTATCTAATTATAAATAATAATTATCTAATTATTTAGTTAATCAGAAATATAATTATAGTTAAACTTTTGCAGTTATTTTCATTTAAAATATTAAAATAATACAAAAAATAATGAATTTTCAGTTTATATAATACTCACCCTGGTTTAGTACGGCTGAAATATTGAAAAATTCAATTTAATTTTGGTTTTTTTCATTCAAATTCCAAATATACTTACAACAGTCGAACTACTTCTTCAGGAGTCAAGTTTCCATCGCTTTTGTTGAAAAAAAAAAAAAAAAAAAAATATTGAAAATATTATAAAAATAATCAGACCCTTAAAGATCGAGTGTTACCACCCCGTGAAGACAAGAGAAGCCTGGTCCACTCTTTTGGTATGGATCAAGGTAGCTTGTGACATACAACCAAATATTTTTTTTTATATAGAATGTCAATACGCCAGCTACATGTATAGTGGACTAAGCTACTCTACTGAATATTACATTTATTCAACTTTAAGCTTTGAGAGGTCTTTATCTAATTATTATCGAGTAATTATTTTAATATTAATCAATAATTCTAGTTTATTATTTAATTTCACGTAAAATTCTTACTGTTTTCTCTTCAATCCATTCGACTGCCTGTTAAAAGTAGAAAATAACAATTTTTTTTAATTACTTATACAGTGATATAAATTCTATTTAAAATTTTCACACATGAATTTTATAAATTTATTCTTGATATTATTGGATAGGAAGCAATCTCATAATTTCTACAATTTTTTAATACCCCACTGATACTCACAAGGTAGCAACTGCCAAAATAATTGCAACAGCCAATATAATATTTCGGAATAAATTCATTTTGCTTAATTTGATGATATCTTGATATGTTTTTCCAAATTGAACTAAATCTAGTCTGTATCGTATCGACTTATATATTTTTAAATTTTCTAGTTTCTACCAATGGAAATTTATCTACTATTCGGAGAATTTATTGAATAAAATTTTAAATATAGATTATTAGTTATGTACGAGTTATAGACTCACAGAAGCTATTATTCTTCATTTCATGGTACACAATGACTGGAAATTTTTCATCATTTGAAGAAAAAATTACGATGTTTAAAAAAAGAAATACTTGTTGTTTAAATTCTTCATTAATCATTCGAAGAAAAGGAAATACCATTATCAACGAAAAACGAATTATGTTCAGTGAAATCGTATTTATCACCAAGTTACGAAACATTTTCAACTACATTCATCGAAATCCAATTGAAAATGAAATTCAGACAATTATCATCATAACTAAGCAAGAATTTTCAAAACAATTTTTTCCATTTGAAGACAATTGTCTTCATTGTACGTGTATTGGATATTTACGAACCATGGTTGCAACATCCAACTGAAGTTCACATTTTAGCTAAAACCGCAATATGTACCGTTGTATTCGGCATATATTCCGTAACACGCAATAAGCGTGGAACGAAGCCTGTGAAATATACATACAAAAGAAATGCAGTGTTTTTGCGTAGCCTAATAAACACAGAATTCTTCTTTCGCTCGATCAAGAATATATCCCAAGTAGGAATTTACAGATATTATGTCCCATTTTTGTAATGTTTTTGTGAATTTTCATACGTTTATAACGTTGGAAACGTATGACAGCATTACAAAAATTCAAATTTCATCGGAAGTAAGCGACACAATTGTATTATAATACTTAATTATTATTATTTTTTTTTTTTTGTTTCAACAGAAATTCATATTTTGATTATAACAAATTTTGTGAAGAAAGCCCGAGAAAGCCTATCTGAAATGGGCATGATTCCATGTAATATTTGTTGAATATACGCCAGAGATCACCAACAGTGATGCATTAGTGTGACACAACATGATTCGGAAAACATATTGATAAGTATAGAAATCGATTCGTTTCATTTGATCCCACTTGGTAAAACGTTTGTTTTTCAAATTGCATTGATCCAGAAATATTGTCGTCTATTGTTTTGTCTCCTTAATGTGTCGGCTAAAACATAGCTTAAAGTGACCAATACTTTAAAATTAGACCAAAATTCTCTTCATTTACTATCATTGTGACTTATTGAAAAGTTTAGTTTCTCTTGTTCATTCGTCGGCAATTCGTTTGTTATTTATCCTTTGCTTTCCAATAAACCGAATGTAATTGTTTTATGTATTCTGCATAGATTCAACCATTTCACAATCAAAAATGTGTAAGATCTATTGTGTGCAAAAACCATGGACAAGGTAAAGTGCTAAAAACTAATAATAACTGTGACAAATTCCAAACAATACTGAGCTTCGGACCGTATCGAAAATGACCGCATGCCATCGCCACGCTCGATTAGCGAATGATATACACATGTGATTAAGTTTAGTAGCATCAAAACTGATCAACATCTGTCGAAAATCGAGTCAATTGATTATGAGCTTCATATTTGTGATTAACCACAATTTATATTTAAAAATGATGATTAATCAAGATATTGATGCCAAATTGTCTCGTCATGCAATAAAATGTGCGTATTTTTGCTACATATTTCTCTATTTCAAATCCAATTCAATACTCATTTCAATATTTTTTGAAAGGAAAAATGTGTAGCGGGTACAGGTTGTAGCCACTAAGTCTGCCAAAGATCGATTGATATGATGTAGTTCCGAATTCAAAAGTAACAATGTTTCCATTTGAAAATATTGGCACAATAGCACATCAATTAGTTGTGCTTTAGCAGTAAATACAATGCGAATAATAGTTTTTGACAGGATCTTCTTCCTCTTGTTCCGTGCGAATAGAGAAAGAAAAGAAAATAGTACAATTTGTCACTTCCTTTAAAAAAAAAAAAAAAAAAAAAAAAACTATTTGTACGTAAATACGGTTTCAATGTGTAGAATTTTTAAAAATTGTATTGAATTTTGAAAAGTAAAAGAAAATCATTTTTTTTATTCGAATAATGGGTGAATGAGACAATGTATTATGAATCAAAACTATTTTCCGGTGACAATTGTTCCGCAAACAGTCAAAGCATTGAAATTGTTTTAAATTTGCTCAATAGAAATGCCAATATTTTACCTTATTTCACACTTAATGCGATTTTCTACTTGAAGATCGAGTGACTGCCTTCTATCGTTAAACAGTTTACAATCAATTCTTTTGTGTTAAATCAAAAGAAAAATATCATTTTGCTTATATTTTCAGTTCATTTGCTAGCCGAAAGACAGGTTTGTCTTTGCCGAAATACAAAAGAGCAACGATTTCGAATTTAAATACTAAATACGTTTTTTTTTTCCTCTCTCCCATAAATTGAATGGAAATCATTGAAAGCATAAATTTATTTGTCTGTAGCGAAAATTTATTAGCAAAAATTGTTTCCAGGCATATTTATGAAAAATTTCTGCAATTTGCAATTCAAATTATGTTTGCGTATACAAAATTATACGTTGTGATTGAATTGACATATTGTGTCTGAATGAACCCTCATCTCTTACACACTTTTTTACCCTTCAGTCACTATGTTGTGTCTCTGACAACGTGGCATTTTTTATGTCTTAAATTTTTGCTTTCATTTTTCAATAACAAAAGACTTCAAACGAAAAAAAAAATATATGCCTCAAACGACAATACAAAAAAAAAAAAAAAAAAAAACGAATCTCATGATTCTTTATACTAAAAATAACAAGGGTTGTAATTCACATGTTTTTTTTACTATATAGTATTACCTGGGTTATTGTCAAAGATTTTATACAAATACAAGATTTATTTATACGATCTCACTATGACTAAAGGTGTTAATGGAATGTTTGAATTCGAAAAGGGTTGCTTGTAAAAATCAGTTTCAAATTGGAACATCTCAACATTCTTATTACTTTGAAAAAAAAGGGTTCTTTTATATTTGCAACATTTTGTGACTTATTTGAAATGAATTTTAAAATGGAGACGGTTTGATTCTGTTAATTAGAATAGAAAAAATATCAAATCTAGTAATAAACAGATACATAAGTATCCAATAATGAGTCACATAAATTAAGCAAGCACATCCAAGTCCTGCGGATTTCAGAACGAAATAAATGACGCATTTGGTAATGGCTAAAGTACTTGCTAAGATAAACGCTAAGGTACTTGCTTTTAGGTTATTTTGTGAATGCAATGTTTTGAAAGATCACCAGCGCACACGGATACATGCAATAAAAGATCGAGCAATATTCAGATAATTATTAATTAGATCTCAATTTACATTTATTGGCTCATGATTTTTGCTTTGGAACTTCTGCAGTATCCTTTCAAATTCATCAGTATTTCAAATAATCTAAATGCGTTCAAATTTTGAAATGTTAGTTTATACATTTTTGTATGTGCACTCCATTGGTCACGATTCAATCGGATAAATACCGATGATATCAGTTGCATTCGCTTTACACCGTATGGCGACATTAAAAATGCACAAAATGACACAATATGATAAATATGAAAAACATTTTTTAATTCAATAAGTTCCCAAATTGAGTAGTTGATGGAGAAAGATTTATGATTTCCAAATATGATTCCAAAAAAGTATGCATTTTTGAATTTGTACAAATATTTGCTGAAAAAATTCAGGTTCATAGCACTTTTCGGCATTAAACATACGAATACAAAATTAATTGAAGAAAATCGCAAGTAAAAGTGGTTTTGATGCAATAAAAAAGAAAATAAACAATATTCTTCTTCGTTCGAATATGGGCATTGCAAAAATCTGTACAATAAACATTCTTCTCCTGAACAAATGGTATATGATGAATTTTGCTAACGTTTCATGAGGATATTTGACAATAATAAACGAATAACAAGAACGAAGTCACAAAATGAAATGAATTTTTAAAATAGTGTGATTTAATCAGGACATTTTCAAATTCCAAATTTAAATGTATAGCTCTTGATTCATACTGTTCTCGTTGGTTCCGTATTCCTTCCACGTTTAATATTTTATCATTCAATAATTTTTGATCATTTTTATCGGTGCGAGAAAAAGTTGTCAAAATTTTAAGATTGGAAATCACGAAACGAAGACCGGTTAGTCGAAAAAAACAATGGAATAAAAGAAGAAAAAGAAAAAAAAGACATGAAATGATAATAACTCGATATGAAGTGCAAGACCAGAAGTGCTATAAAAATTTATTCAATTCCAAACTGGCGGTCAAAAATTTGATGGTATCCTCAGGAAATGTGTGTAACGTGCATACTTGCGAACGTCATAGCCTGCTACATCTTTTTTTTTTTTTGCATATTTTTTCAATTGTATTTTCGATATTTGTTTCTTCTTTCAACGCTAATAATATTTTCTTAAAAAAAACACACGAACTGTCGTATTGTGCGGCCAGGCAATATCTTTTTCTCTCTACTTTTCTCCATCATCTTTATTGTAGTTTGTAAACTCATTTCCAACCACCTTCCGTGCAGCATAGAAACACAAAAACTCTACATCGTTGCTATAAATGTTCTTCTTGGTTTTTGTCTTCTGAGGAATTCACGAAATGAAGAACAAGTCTTTTGATTTTATTGAAATATACCATATAAATATTTGTTTCGAGTTATTGTAAATGAAAAATATCCACAACATAATGAACATACTATAAATTTCTTGTCTTTTGTGGGTTTTCTTTCTTCTAAGACAAAACTGTTTCAACTATTTTATTCTTAATTGCTAAACGATATTGAATTGACTGATGTAATTGTCCAGTTTAATTGTTTGGTTTTCATTTGTGTGCGTGTCTATTTGTGATAATTGTATTGCTTCTGTGTCTTCGTTTTATCATTATTGTTGGCATATTTGCTTGAAATGATTGAGCAATGTCTTACTTTTTTGTACAATCAATACAAACAACTTATAAAAACAATTACAGTAATAAAACTTGAGCGCCGCAGAAAAAGAACATAATAAATTGAAACATCGTGTTGATTTTCTACATTCACGCGCGATATTGCCACACACTATTGCATTCGATCAAATGCATGTGCACTGTGCAGTGATTTTTAGTTGTTTTATTGTGTAAGAAATTTAATGCTGAAAATGATAAATAAATGACACCGTGCCCAGCGGAAGGAACGATTACGTTAAAATGATGTTATCTCGTTACCATTACGCAGTATTTATCATACAAAATATATTGCGTTTTAATTAATCGAGTGAAATGTGTGCTCTATTTTTATCTTGGATCACATATTTCTTTCATAATGCACCACTTTTTTTCGCTTATTAACACATACCATATACCAAGTATACTTGGTCGAAAAGTGAAAGAATTTTTGCATTTTCAAAGATGGAAAAATGGTGTGATATTTGGACGCACATTTCAAAATTTTTGAACTCTTTCAGTTCAAATTTTTACATTTTATTTATTCTCAGTCCATTATATTTGATGTTTGCGCGTAGAAATGTTTAGAATTCAACGTAAACGCTTGATATGTTTTATTGCGTTCTCGCGATGCCAATCCATTAGTACGCAATTAATTTGCTTTTTGCTCGAGGCACTTTTAAATACGGACTTTGCACATAAATACAAAAAATCTCAGGAATCAGAATAATTAAGTTCAATGGAGTTGAATGAATGTGGTAAAAGTGGCATTATATTAATTTCCGACAGATTTTTGTCAGACGTCTGTGCTCTCTCGTCGGACCATTTAGTAAATCAATTAAAATGAGCGCAATGCAATGCTTTTTAATTCAATCTTCAAACTGGAATTCAATTTACAGCACATTGAACCTCATTTAAATTCAGCTAAATCAATTTGTTCATTGAATATATTATAATAAATTCAAAAAACCTCTTGACGAGGTTAAAATGGTGTGCCGCCCCAATTGAATTGAACACGCAAAAGAACTGATATCATTTTTTGTTCAATTCAATTTAACACCGTCAAACGGTTTTTTGAATTTACACTGAAAATTCTATCGGATTGAAAACAAAAGCAATTTTTCTAGGTTAAATTATACATTTATTTTCACACATTGCTAATAATAATCACTAGACAATTAATTGATTGACTCAATCGAGTTTCATTCATTTATCAAGTGAATTGTTTATTCTTCTAAAGTGAATCAAACGAACAAATCTGATATTTTCTTATCAATTTTAGTGGAAATTGTTAAAATTTTTATCTTTAAATCCAAGTATTGTAGTGCTAGTTGAAGCAATATGAATATTTTCTTGTTGATTTGAATTCGAATTCAGATTGATTTCTTATTCATCATTTTCTTCAATAGTTGACAACGTATATTGACGAGATGGATTAACGATATTATATAATTTTGATAATCGATATCTCCAATACAATCGAATTGTATAGTAATAAAGCAATTCAATAATGCTCAACAGCGAAATGCCCATGAAAATACCAAGTATTCCGCCACAAACTGCCAGAAAATCGGTCAATGTGTATAATTCACTTCTGGTCTTTTGTTCAACATAAAATGTTGAAGGTGCGATTTTTGCTGTTGAAAATCCTTCACTAAATTCCGAAAAATGAAAAAAAGGAATGAATTATTATAATTATTATTTCTTTTTGACTAATTACTTCTATATACCTCTTTGGGATGTTCAAATTATTCATAAACTGTGAATCCAATGTGAACCTTCGCATTTTTGTTTTATAATTGATAGTTGCACATGCTGGCATACAATTGCATAGATATTCTTCGTCTTTTTTAGCAATGAATAATTTTTTTTGTGCCGATTTCAAGCACTGAATTTTCTGTCCGCTACAAATCTTTGTATTCTCATCTCCTGTGAAAGGTAATCATGATTTTGGAAATTTAAAATTCAAGACATTTAATCAATTCATACTTGGCATAGAAAATTTCACGCATCCACATTCCATTTGAGTGAAATTGGCCAAACATTCCTCTTCGCAGTTGATTTGTGAATAAATTTTGAAGAAACGTAATTGTCGCTCTGATTGAAAGAAACATTTTCGTTGATTTGGCGAATATTTCCGTAATCCATCTGTAGTGTTCATCATTTCATAGTTTATTTCAATTGTACAATATTCTGAACGAGGCAATCGAAAATATTTTTGAGACAGTTTCAATGCATCGCCAGGTATGGACAAAATTAATTTAAAATCTTGATCGAACCCATTACATTTGTGATCGATATCACTTTTTAAAAATGAGAATGAAAAAGACAAATCTGTTGATTTTCCAGAATAAAATGCACGTAACGGATAATTTTGGCTCTCATATCCGCTCTCCAAATTCCAACCAGATGCATTTGGATAATTTTTTACGATTTTCATGCTCGAAGCCATTCTAAAATTGATTTATATGTTTACGGTTAATGACAATTATAAATTTCGTTGGCCACACTTACTCATCTGTGTACATATCATTTGAATTCAATGCGTTGAAGGTGAAACAAAGTCCTTCCTCAGTCAAAATTGGAAATATGATCTTTTCACATGGATAAATATCATCTGTCCATATACAAAAACGTAACGTTGAATGAAAATTTGGTGAAATAGCTCTGATTGTATCATAAATTGCATCACTCGTGAAATTATGGTGAAATTTATAGTTTTCTGATAAATGTGGACATATTTGAGTGGCGGCATTTAGTTGCATTTTTCTACATAAAAGAACAAGAACAATTCCATAAAAAATAAAATGAATGAAAATATTGTTTTGTAATGTTTAAAATTTCTTACTCAATTTCTGATAAGTTCGCCATTGACTTGAATGCTGATGTCAAATCAAATTTATCTTTTTTCACTTTGATTTCAGGACAAACTGTCACAGTTGGAAATGGGATTTTCCCAAGAGTAAAGTAACTTTCTGGAGTGCTCAGTTTTGCTGGATTTTCTAGCCATTGAATTTTGAGATTGTGAATCATTGATCCGCAAAACCAAAGTGAAACACTAACGATGATTATCCAATAGATTCGACCAATCCAATGCATTCCTCCTTCAGTGAAATACCGCAGACCATGGATGTTACTGTTGTCACAAAATTCAGCGAGGAAGGAATGCGTATTTCGTAGACAATTGACAACAATCCTCACCTATTTGATTACATATGATTAATCGATTTAAAAAAAGAAATGAAAAAGTTTCAACAAACCAATCGATTTTTAAGATATGGATTGCCCGTGAACATGTCAATATCTGACTTTGATTGTTGTGGTTTTTTTGGTCTCGGTTTATAAATCGTCCAAAACAAACGAAGAGTTGCAAAGTAAATTGTTTCAATGATGCTCAACATAGAAATGCCCAAAAATAATCCAAGAATTCCACCACAAATGGCCAAAAAATCGGTAACTGTGTAAGTTTCTATTCGCTTTTGTACATTTATTTCTTGATTCTCGAAAAATATCATCAATCGCATCTGACTGAAATGTATAATTATGAAAAGTAATTTTGTTACGAGAGAGATGTACAGTTATGAGAGATTCATAGTTACTCTTCTCACCGACTACTATTTGTATACGATTTAGTGTTTTTTTTAATTTTTATTTGACCTTTTTCAATATTCCCAAAATAGGAAATGCTAATGCATGACGCTCTGCAATTACATTTGTTAAAACGATTTGAAGCTAGTTCTATTATAGCATTTTTTGAACATTTTATACGTGATAGTCCGCATATTTTCGTATATTCATCTCCTTCAAAATCAAATGAATTAATGCGGAAATTTTTTTTTTTTTTTAATGAATTGAAGGTACATACTTGGCATGAAAAATTGTACGCATCCACATTTCGTTTTGCTAATATTTGCAGCACATTCCATCCAACAATTTGTTGCTGAATATTTATTAAAAAAACGTAGTTGTCGCTCGGAATTGAACAAACAATGTCGTTGATTTGGTTTATATCTGCTCAGTCCTTTCGAAATATCAATCCGTTCGGATTTAATTGTCAATACTATATCATCCGCATATTGCAAATTTATAGGAGGAATCGTTTTGATGTTTCGATCGGCACTGCTCAGGAATAAAGTTATTCCTTCCAAAAGGCCAAGGCATTTAAAATTATCATCTTTTTCATCGTATGGAAAAGTCAATTCAAGAGCATGTTTTTGATCAGCACCAAAAACCCTAAATGGATACTCTTTATCCACAAATTTGTTGTCGTATGCATTTTCTAAACTCCATCCCGAGATGTTTCGATTGTTTTTAACAAACATCAATTTTGAAGCCAATCTGAAAGAGCAATGTTTTTAACTCCATATTACATTGAATATTTTGAATGACTTACGCATTGGTGTGTATTTCAAATGAATTTAAATATTAAAAGCAAAGCAAACACCACGCTCTGTCATAACTGGTGTTAAATAATCCGAACAATTGATTTGTTTCTGCTGCCAACGACATTCATGCAATATATGATCGAGTTTAGGTGCAAGATCTTCAATAATATTATAAATGGAATCATTCACAAAATCCTCTTTCAATGAATCTGGTAAATATGCATGCAAAATTTGACAAATTTGAGACAATGCAGTAAGCTGTGATTGCCTATGAACAGAAATGTTCATAAAAAAAATAAGTAAATTAAGGTAATTTTTATTGATTTATAATATAAATTTTATACTCAGTGCTCGTTATATTTAATGCTCCTGATTGTTTTAGCTCATAAATCTTCCCCATCAAATCCAATTTCCCTTTCATTAATTTATTGTCTGGACAAATTGTTACAGTTGGAAATGGAATTGATGAGATGTGTGCTTTTTCATCGAAATTTATTCTCACAGGAACTTCATTCCATTCAATCCAAACATCACGAATCATTAGGCTACACAGTAAAATTGCTATTCCAAGCGAAATTATCCACCATAATCTGTTTCGAATAAATAGAAATAGAATGAATAGACTGTTCGTCACTTATGAAAATAATCAAACTATATGTATTTTAACCTCTCCGTCCAGTGCAGCATTTTTGTGTTGAAATGTCTAAGGCCGTGAATGCTGCTGTTTTCACAAAAATCTTTAAAGAAAGTTCGCCAAACGTGACCAGATATTGCAATCAATCTTGCGCCAAGC
Organism: Resseliella maxima; assembly: GCA_029041755.1. NCBI lineage: Eukaryota > Metazoa > Arthropoda > Insecta > Diptera > Cecidomyiidae > Resseliella > Resseliella maxima. The sequence goes on along the minus strand of JAQOWM010000685.1, from coordinate 18,136 downwards.
AAATGGGCCCAATGAATACCATTTCTCTATGAATTGAAAAAAAATGGTTAATCTTAGTATTTTATTAATTTTAATAAGTTTGGTCCTTACTGTTGCTTCAATAATTGGTTGAAATTTCGTTTTCAAGTTGAACACCATATTACAAAATATTCAGGAATACAATTCTTCGATCGATTTTGTCTACTGACTCACAGTCGCCTTTCAATATCACAAATAATGCATTTGTTATTATTGCTTTGTGTGATTAAAACAAATATCGAATGGACTTTAATGTATAATTAACTGTTAAAATACATGACATTGCATTTCTCTCAATAGACATTTTGTTATTTAGTAATTTCGTGCGTCTTGAATATTGGATAGTTGAGCATTTGGGCTTGAAAATCAATATTTCATTTTTTTTGCCATTTGCATAGTATGTGGTGTACAGCGTCATTCGGAGAACTACCGTTCTCCACGATATGAACAGGAGTAACGAGTAAAAACTGATGCTAATTGGTATGCGAAAATCTGGCAGGTTGCATGCAATAGTCGGGCTAAGTATAGCATGAGCGAGATGATATAATAATTTCTTTGTTCACTTACGTGCCTTTCTTTCGATCAAAAATAAATGAAAATATTTTCCCTTTTCATTTTGGCACCTTTGTGTGTGATGAACATTCAAAATTCAGACTTAAATTGACTTATTTCCGCGTATGCACTGAACAATCGCCAACGGTGTCGATAATCTGATATTTGATAAAATGATCATTTTGCAAAATTGGAATTGCAAATTCACGCTTAAATATTATTAGGCGTACACTTTACATAAGCATTTCGCCTCTGTACTTTGTTCAATGAGTATAATTTATGAATTCATTGTTTTCGGTGCATTACCGCAGCACACAACTCGCAAAATTAGTATATACAAATTCTGTTGCAAAATTTCTCAAACTGCACGCTGATTATCTTATTCCTAATCATACCCCATTGCTGTAAGAAATTCGATAGTACGTTCAGTGATCATAAACAATGAAGAATGAGAATTCAACGCACAATCATATTTTAGTTTTATTTTGTATTATTCGTAAATACATTTCACTAAATAGGTGCTGTATGCAAACAATATATCAATTTATCAACAGACTAAATCATGATGGACGATCGATAACAATTTTGTTCTGGAATATGTTTTTCACAATAAATTCTTAGTGAATTTCAAAAGTGTTCATTTTTATCAAAAGATTATTTCATATTTTTATAAAATGTGTATTTCTTAACGCTAAAAATATAATGAAATAAGATTTTACAAAATAATTTTTTCATTTTCTAACAAAACATTCAGAATTGTTTATTGTGATTGCGCTTACGTTTGTCTCAAATGAATTTTTACTCCTAAAACTCTGTTTTGTATTCTTTGATAAATATCTTAATTCATGAGCAGTAGTTAATGGATTTTTTTTTCATGTAAATAGTACAACAATATACACAGTACACTATGCGATTTACGGTTGATGTCGTTCAATACAATATTTTATTATGCGTTTCAATTAAGGTAAATTCCAAACGACTAAAATCTTTGTTGGTGGTTTGTTTTGTTTAACGAAGTTGTTGTATAAAATTGAAATCACATCTCTGCTCATTTTTTTTTTCATGCGACAGTACAGAAAAAGAAATTAAGGCAGCAAAAAAAAAAAAAAGGCAGAATCTTTGATGACCGTAAAAATGCACGCTCAATGCGAATGATGGTAAACTTGTTTCATTTAACTTGCTATTACCGATTTTCAAACGAGTTTTTGATTTCAATTGTTGTCTGCTTGAATGGCATTAAACTTGTTTTCATAATTTAATTTTTAATATATTCGATTCTTTATTAGTTTTTGTGGATTTGATGGGTACACAAACGGTTTCATTATCGAAGCGAAAAAATGTTGAGTTAGGGTGACAAACGATTTTAGACATGCACGAACACACTTTACCGACAAGAATCACATTAGGGAGAATGAAAAAAAAAAGAATATTGATGACAACCCGAATTCGTCCCATTTTTCTTTTTTTTTATTCATTTCTTTTCCTTCGTAAATATGGAACACACAACAACATTCATAAATTTTAATTTCAAGTAGTCATAACAACAATATCTGCTAATTTATAAATAAGATAGTAGACGATCATCATCAGTGATAATCTTTGATATTGTCCTTTTTTGATCACTTTCCTAGATTTCACTTTCCCTGTTTATAGTTTTCATTTATTCGGTTTATGACTACTACCTTGATAAAACATTTATAAAACACTCCAAATACAAACTAATTATGTTCGGACGACAAACATACTGTTCTAACATATTCTGTCGCTATATCTAATATAAAGGTAAAAAAAAACCGAAATTCTAATGTTAAATTTTGTTGTATTTGTGACATCTATATTACAAATCGAAAACAAGAATGACAACTCGAAAGAATATTCCTTCAGGGTTTTTATTCCCTCATAAAAAAGGACATCTTGAAAGAAAATCATGAAATTTTATAAAATCTTTTGATTTACAACCAATATTCTTCTTGAAGGATTGTTTTTACAACATTAATTAGATGTTTAAACAAAGTAAAATTAAGGAATTTTCCTGGAAATTATTATTTTCAAATAGATATAAATCAAAAGAACACCAAGAGCGATATGTATATTCGGGAATAAATGTGCTTAAACAATAGACTGAATAAATAGATAAAATGATTAACTGTTTTGATAGTGGTTGGTTTTCAATGATTTAGATTATTTTATCAATTGGCGAAATCTTAGAATTTTGCATTTCTTTAATTTCATCTATATTTTTAATGAAAAAAAATATTTTATTTTATTAACATTTTGAATACATTTTGAAATTTCATTTCATATACAAGAACAAAGTGGAGAACGATCGAAAAAAAAAATTGCTTATCATATTCCAGTTAGAGCTGCTCATGAACCGAACATGAACCGTTCATGTTCGAGAATAGTTTCACTTTTATGTTCAAGTTCGTTCGGATTTCAGTTCGATTTGTTCGAAAGAGAAAAAAGGGTGTTCATGTTCGTTCGTGTTCAAGTTCAGTTTGTTCAAGATGTTCAAGTTCGGTTCATGTTCGTTCGAATATTGTTCAATTAACTGAACTAAATTGAACTGTTCAATACAACAATTAATAGGTTTTGTTTAAATCGAAAATTCCTATTTTTCAAATACAACCGAAATATTGTTCAGTTGTTTTTCTCAAAAAATGAAGCAAGTGTTGAAGTCGCTTCAACAAAGAAATTCATTGTCTCTTACGCCATCTTTAGTCGAGTATGGTGTGAATTTAAATTAATATCAAACAAAATTGAGAAAGTGGACTTCTATGCCGTGGGCAAGTACATCAACTATCGACTAATGGACTACGGCATAAATCGTGCGACGTTACATTGGAAGTGATCTCTATCATTTATACATTGAATGGCACATACACCATTACGGAATGCAAACGACAAAACGTATCTTTTTGCCGTTTCCGTTGGTATAGACAATGTACATTGATAAATTGCTTTCATGCAAGAATTTCAATCGTTGATAAATCGTATAGATGACGTCAAGTGTGTAGAATTTGAACGAACAGGAGCAGATCGCATTTTTGAACCAGTTGATTTAATTGAACAACGTTCGGAAACATTTTGTGTGTTCATGTTCGTTCGAGTTCGGTTCATGTTGTTCAGAATTGAAAATGACCTGTTCATGTTCGTTTAAATTTCGAACGAACTCGAACGAACATGAACAGTTCGGTTCAATGGACAGCTCTAATTCCAGTTAAATGATTCACATGAAAGGTGCATCAATGGATAATCCATACTCTTGAACGTCATTTCCTTATTTTTCAAATAAAAATATGTTTCAATTTACTCATTCACGTTCATTGACTTCTTCACTTGGTTTCATTTTGAGTGACTTGCATTGACGATGTGAATGGGCAGAAAGAAATAACCAAATGAAGTTTTGGAAGCAGTGCAATTTTAATTAAAATTCATAAATTCGTTTGATTAACATTAGAGATTCGATGAATGAATATCTTCAATCTTGAAAATTCCATCTATTAATGGGTAACGCACAAGTAGCTGTGTGTCAATATGTTCGTTATTATGTCCAAATAATTGTGTCTGTACTTCAATCACATGAACACATTCACTAAAGAAGACATTATCGTTTGTTCTGTGCAATATTTGCAACAATAAAAACAAACGCCATTTAAATCGATTTTTATTTGATTGAGATTCTACAAATGTTCAATAAGTGAACGTTCAAGGCGAATGACTTTATTTACTGAAATGTTCTCAAGCAATGGAGGCGCCCAAATATAATATTCTTTCACCAATTGTATTGGCTACAATGTGCTTAATTTATTATCATTGTTTTGTATTTTTTTTTTTTTCATTTTTTCGTGCGGTTTTTGCAACTTTTCTTGCAATAAATCGAAATATGAAATATTGCTTAGTAATGAACCGTAAAAACAGCAATGTTTCCTCATTTACATAATGATTTGTTCACTCCGCTGGCAGAATAAAACCGAAAAAAGAAGATGGCTCTAAATTATTTGGTAGGCAAAGATGTCTGTTGATATCCAGAAACCACTTTTAATGTAAATTAGTACACCAAAGGTACCATTCAACGAATATGCATTTAAATTCATCTGAATAATACTCCTTACACTTTCGCATAATGTTTTGGTTTTTGCTTTGCATTGAAAAACTTTTCATTTCTCACATCAACTCACGTTCTTGGTAAACGAAATAAGGAAGCAAAAAATTTTCGCCAAGAAATTATCGAAAAAGGAGTGAGATGAATAAAAAAATATGAAAATGGTATTTGTTTATGTTTATGCTTAATATTTGACATGTGTGCACAATATTTGCAATCGCCTAACAGTTGCATATCAATCAAATCAACCAAAAAAAAAAAAAATTATTCGAAATGTGAAAGAAAAAAGAATAAAATGGCAAAACTTTGATGTCGCGACCACCCAGTAGTCCGTAGTCGGTAATTCGATCCAGCTATTACAAATATTCATTTGCTTTATAGCAGCGTAAAGATACATTAAGCATTTTAAGATATTTCGTATCTCTCGAATGTCATGCGCAGAATAAACACCAGAGAATCAAAAAAAAAAAGAAATTTAAAACAAAAACAAAATACATTCATGAAACACCTCACTTTACTGAACGAACGAATGAAACCAGAGCACGAACATCGAGATGCACATTGCGCACATTTAAAAAAATGCTACACTATACCCCAGCAATTTGTTGAAGATAAAAATTGGTGAAAATCCTTCGTTCATCACGTTAGATGATATATGAAGTGGATCACTTAAGCAACATTTCAAGTACACATTACACATTTTTTTCTTCATTCATTTGTTGCCCAAAAGAATGTAAATGCCAAAACAAAAACCAGATAAACACCTAACTTTGGATTATAGTTATTAAAATAAAATTCATCATTTGGTTTGATTGTTAAAATCTAGGGGCTTTCATGTCTATAAAAATCTTGAATGATTCGCACAAATCTCTGTGATTCGAATCTTTTTCATACTATACATAAAATGACTCGTAAGATTCGTTACGCGTAACAGAGATTCGTACATGCATCTATATAAATTACATGCAAAGACTCGTAGAGATTCGAATCACAGTACATATTTATACGAATCATATTTTAATATTTCTCTGTTGCTATTTACATAATTTTCAATGTCAGCAATCACTTCAGTATCAATTGCAACAAAGATGATTCGGTGTGGAAACAACATTCTTTCAAAATTTGCTTTAAATCAGGTGGAAAAACTTCTGGGAAATCTTTTCTATTTCCGAAATTAAATTTGTCTAAAAATCACAAACACACAATAAATATTGAAATAAAATTCCCGGTTTAAATTAATATGTTATACCATTTTATATTTTTGCATACACAACACACTGTAAAAGCTTAAGTAATATTACATTGTAAATAGCACAAACATCAAACTGAGATTCGTAGAAGATTCGTACGAATCTCAATGACTCGCATGATTTGCAAGATTTGTTGGACATGATTGCCCCTAGGTTAAAATTCATTTGCTGCTGTACAAATTTGCTGAATCATTTTTAGCTACAATTGTTTAACGGTTTTCATTGTAAACGCGGTCATTGAAATTGCGTGCGATCGGCACCCTGCCAATTATAATAAAAAAAGAAATCATTCAACCTGCTCGAGTCATTTGCCTCGCTGAACTCTAATTTAATGAAAGAACATAATATTTGCAAAAAAAAAAAAAAAAAGAATTTCAATGAATGGAGAACTGCACACCGAATGAATTTTCGTGCGATATCCCTAACCATTCATTATTCATTTTTTGAATTGTACGTAATTTTTTTGAATTTATGCCCACGTTCGCAAAATACGTCAGCACACAGTTTGATGTATTATTTAGTGTTATTGTCGACAATACCGATTTATTTATTCTCAATGTAATCAAGCGAAATGATGAATTTATTAATATTCCGCCGTCTGTAGTTTTTCACCTTTCAGAACTTTCATACTGTGAAAAGATTTTTCGTACACTTTTATTGCCACTGTAGCAAAAAGAAATGTAAAATCGTTTTTTAAATACTCGTTTCAATTTTATTAGATTTTAAATTTATGTTTTTTTTTTCGCTTTTTTTTTCTATTTGAACCCATTTCTATTGACATTTTGCTTAATTATTGCCTTTTTTTTTTCGAATAAAAAAGAAAACAATTTGATAAAAAAAAGATCTTGTGCTTTGATTGGCTTAAAAAAAAAAAATTGTTATCAAATCAGTGAAATCGTTAAGAATGTCGCATTACAAGTAAATTCGCTAGATTTATGGTAAAACGCAATGGTTTTCGGAAGCTAAAATATATTTTAGGGCGAAATGTAGGTGTTTTTTTATTATCTTTTTCCTGACAACGATAAAATTTATCTACACATTCGGATCGGTTATGCGATTTGTGTTGTCATTTCAAATCGATTGAAATAAGATAGCGTCGAAATGTCGCTCGTGACAAAATTTCATTTCGACCGGTGTTTGTCGCACTTTTTTCGTTTTTCTTTTATTATTTTTCAAATAACAATAATACAAAAAAAAGAAAAAAAAAATTGAAAAAAAAAGGTAGCGCCATTAAACTAGCAATATTTGTTTTGGCACAGAAAAATCTGTCCACAAAACTAACAATCGGAAATCGTTGAACACCAATTTTTGAGCGATCATGTCAACTGGTTTGAAATCGGACGACAGGGAAAAAAAAGGTTAATTGACACAGGTACATGTGGTTAAAGGCTCTATTTTAAACGTCACTAAATTATAGTATATTCCCAAAAAAAAAAAAAAATGAAAAGAGAATAGTCCAATGCCGGTCATGTATTTATGTGTTGAACATCCTTTACGTTGATCTTTTTGTCGTCTTTTATTTGTATTCCGCCCATTTTCGTTGTTTAATGTGTTTTTTTTTGCAGACCTCGAATTTATTTGCTTATACACTCGTGTCGATTTTAAACATTTTCGGTGTCTAGCAAAATCAAAACATTTGCCGCCCTTGTGCAGTTTGGCCACAAAACATACATTTTACATTTTTTTTTTTTTTTTTTTTTTGTAAATTTGCTATTGAATTTAGGCATAGATAACAGGACAAAAAAGTCGAATTATGAAGATCGATTTTGATTTTATTACCTGTTCAATTTAATATAAAAAAAAAACGTTTGTTTCATCGTTGATTTTCTATTGATATTAACAATCGTTCCCCATATTACAACGTTAAAGAAATCTCTAACAATTCCATATGGTTATATTGAAATTTAACATAAATCATGTTGTAATTTGAATAAAAAAAAAATTTCCATGCATAAAAAATGAAACATAAAAACAATTAACATGCATAAAAAATTGAAACCACACAATGTGAACTGAGAATTTACATATAACATTCATTTCAATCATTTACTTGAAAAAGTAAGGAGTTTTGAATAGCAAAACATGTTTTTCAAGTCAAAGGATCTGAAATTTAATACGATTTCTCATTCTATGACTTCAATATATCTAATTTATTAATCTATTTAAATGACTTGATGACATATAATGTGTAGATTATAATAAATGGAAATTTTTAAACGAAGAAGAAAAAAAAAACTCTGTATCCAGAACCACAATATTCTAGTTTAATGTGAGAGAAAAAAATAATATATAACGACACCCTATATTAATTTATGAAGTGAAGCAAAGATGATAGCATATTAAAACGAAATCAGTTTTCTATTACGATAAATTAGAGCAGTCGAAGAAAAAAAACCGACAGAAATATTTCGACCGATATGATTTGTATAAGTATACCGAAAATAATTCTTCTCTTCTCCATATTTTCTCTCTTTTTCGCACTCTTCTCCATATTTTCTCTCTTTCTCTATACTAAGACGATATCTTGAGAAATCGAGCGAGAAAATTAATTATTCAATTTTCAACCATGAACGCATTTTAATTATTCAAGAGATGCAATAGATCGACAAAAGAGAGTAAATAATGTGAATACGAAACCAGAAAACGGCTCACATACAAATCTACTTATAATGTATACAAACCTACACAACAAAAGATTCAATGTATGCAGTTTAAAAAGAGTGAAAAACCAAAGTCAGTTCAATGATCGTCTCGAACTGAATAAAAATGCATGCATCCAAATTGTATGAAGTGCATTGTTGAAAACTATCATCATCCTGTTTCTTCATAATAGCAAAGGAATATTCGAAAACAGGACATTTAATGAATAAACATTGCACGAATGCTTCTTAACAACAACAAAAATCTCCTGTTCACAAATCATTCTGATGCATTTTCAAAAATTATTTCATGTGCTTTTAAAAATTATTCTCGTCAATAATGCATTGAAAATCCAGTTTTAGCTTTATATTCAAATGCGTAATGAATTGTGAAATGAGAACAAGATTTTTGTATGAAAAATGTAAAATACCCAAGTTCAATTCACATGACAAACGAAATTAGCTAGACCAGTTTATGTTTACGGGTTCTATTTACTCTGTTCAAAGGATCTTGCTTAAATCTTGCCGGATTATAAAATGAAAAAAAAAAAAAAAAATAACATGTTGATTAAGAAATCGTGTCGAATTTCTTACCAATTTTTCCGAGAGACTTTTCATAATGAAAAATCACAATAGCAAATTTATGTAAATAAATGAATAGAAAAAAAGGGAATATGGAACATGAGAAACGTTTATATCAAGTAAATAATAATTGTATTCATGTCGGAGTTGTATATTAGAAACTGTAACCGAATTGTATGGAAAAGGGTAGAAATTGTTTTTATGTTTTTAGGTTTTGAATAACATGACCCAAAATCGATTCATTTTGTATCGAATTACCAATTCACATTGTAAAGATGAATCAAATTTATTCGACGGCTTTCAAAAAAAAAAAAAAAAAAATGAACATAAAATCGTGTTTGTAATGTATTTCGCAATTTATTTGCACTTTCTAAATTGGCATATTAAATGAGTTTGTGTTCTTTTTGAAAAGCTCAAAAAATAACATTAACCAAAAATGTTCATTGTTCATGTTGAATTTCATCATATTTAATATTTTTCTTACATAACAATAGTTATCAAAATGTGAACGATGAAAAGAGCAATGTTAAAATATGATCGCAAGATCTATGCACATTGTTAACAAACAATAAACGCTTCCCTCTATTTCTTTTCCTCCCTCTCGCCCTTTCGTATCGTAACATTTCTCTCTTCGATCAGTTGATATATCTTGATCATTGCATAGCCAAAGGAATAAAAATTGAAATCATTTGTTTGAACCAAAGAAAATATTCTTTTCGTAATAAAAGATATTTATTTAAGGAAAATGTACAAATGGGATTACTGAAAAGATTTTTGAGCCGAATGAAAATAAAAACAGAACAGAACAAAACAAAAAAAAAAAAAAAAAAATTACGCGCCATGCGATGCAATATCAGAAATGGCTCAAGACTTCTTTAAATGCATTCGAAATTCACATAATGCATAAGCATCATCCTCATGCCAATGAAAACGTACATTTTTTTTCCGTGTCCTTTGTACGTCTCGGGTGAAATAAAGAAAAAAAAAAAAATCTTAACGATTCGCTTATACTAAATTTTCGTAATGCCTACAAATAGATTTATGTTATATAGAGTTCTACCTGAAATCATCGTCATCACCAGAAAATGGATATGTATTTATTCTTACTAAAGCAAACAATACATTGGGATGAGGTCAAACTGCTTGTGCACAATATATATAATGATGCTTGCGCATAAAAAAAAAAATGCTCGTGTATGTTCATTGTGAATAAAGAATCCAAGATTCTTTATATATTTTTTCTCTCTTTTCACTATTGTCCTTTCCAAATCAGTTCAGACAAATTCACTGAAGTTTTATACAATTCCATTGTGTCACAACATTTAAATTACATATATTTGAGAAAATGAAATGAAATCAAATGTCAAAAACGTTATACGCATTGCCGAATGAATTTTAACTGATAGAAGCGTATTTTTTTTTCGTCTTAAATTGTTGTTTCCTTTGGACCAAAGAAAATATATGTCAATAGAAAAATATTATTTTTGCATTTAGGCATCATCTTTTGGATGTGAAAAACGAAGGACGATTAAAAAGAAAAACACCGAACTTCTATCATTGACACAATGAAATAAAATACGGTACTATAAACCGCAATTTTTGTGATAAATCGATTTTATTCATCGAAGTGCATTGATCTATGATTTGTATTATGCAATGAAATCAGTTGAAGAAACATATATCACAAAATAATTTTCAAGAAATGATTTCAATTTTTTTTTTTGTTTCCTTTCTACAGACGATGATGGTTTATAGCATTATTGTCCGAGTGAAAAAGAAATATTCATCATTCACTTTCAAATTCATGAAATGCCGTTGGATTTTTTTTTCTATTCTCTTTATTCCTTGACAATGACTGTGTGAATTGCTAAAGGAACATTTCAAAACAAATGATGATTAAATAGTCGCGTGTATTGCGTGTGCCACGTGCATTATTTCTTCGTCAGTGTCGTTTTGTTGTATTCGCTTGTTTTGTCTATACATTTTTTTCTCTTTTTTTTTTAATCGCGATCGACAAAAGAAATTCAAGTATACATATACAAGAAGACAACAAAAAAAAAAAACGCACAAAAAATTTCAATGATAAACTTGAATGACTGTGGTAGTGAATATTAGAAAAAAAAAAAAATCTAACATTGAAAAGGAGTACTCACTATTGTTTTTTGTATCAGCGCGAACGACAGTGATGCATAAGTGCAATGGATCAGCATTGAAGAATTTTTTTTTTCAACATCGTCGACTTTACAATTGCCTATTGTCATAATTTGAAAAAAGTGAAAAAAGTAGCTGATGCTACTGTTTACGAATAGGGTTTCGCCATTCTTTTTGGAATATTCAAATATTCGAATGCATATTAACAAAACCCCGTTCCAATGAGTCAATTGACGGTTCTTTTCGATCACCCTTGAAATTATATAATAGAAAAAAACAACAAGCGTTCTTGACCTATAAATGATTTAACTTCCTCTCACTCTCTATCAATACTGGTTTTTCGCTCGCGCTCTTTATCCAATTTATCTAATTATAAAATGAACACTTTGAGTGCACACACCACAAATAATATTTTCATAGGTTTAAACATGTATAAATATGTTTGAAAACATCTGCCATGATAATGAAATACCTCAATGCAAACTGTATTCCGTATACGCGCAAGACAGGGACCATAAAAACACATTCAACCGATAATATCTCGAAATAATTGTTGTTTAGGTAAGCGGATCTCGTCTTGTCACATAAAAAAAAAAAAAAAAAACAAAACAAAAACTCAATATCTTTTCATGTTAATTGTATTATGAACTATTTTGGAATTTATGTTTATGTTTCAGGTAAAGTTATTATTTATATAAATAAAATGACAAGCAATTGAATAATTGTCGAAATTTACATAATCAATTTATTTGATAAAATAATGATATACAATTTCTAGTACTTAAAATTAAAGTACAGAAATCTTCTCTTTCCGATTAATTGAATAAATATAAAGCATAAGTTAGTCAAGTCTTTATGAAGGCGTATTAAAAGCATAATAAAATCATCTAATCGAATGAAGTAACTTGAACGATTTTATTCGTTAGTAATCCACCAAAAATGTATACAATATAATTCCAAAAAACAGTAGTGACTATGAATTGCTATTAAGCACATACTAATTACGAATATGAAATAATTGGCCGAGGCTTAGTGGAACAAATTGTAGAAAATTTGACGCAGAAAAATGTTAAAAGGAAGTTATGAGAACAACCAGTTACCGAAATAAGGTCATAAGTGAATGTGTTACCAAAATAAGGTCATAGTGAAATTGTCTAGAAAAACGTCACAGTATATTTTCAATTAGTTAAAAATGAGTTTTCAAACATTATTCCTTTTCATTATTTTCACTACCGCATATGCTGATTTATTTATAAAAACTTTTACAAATGTAACTTTAAATGAAATTATGAAACAATTTATCATAAAGTATATTGATGGAGATCAAAATTATATTTCCATTTTTACATCATCAAAACAAGATCAATGTTATTTTCAACAAGATTTATTAAGTAATTTATTTGATAATCGACAAATAATGGAATTTACGCGTAAAATTAGAAAAATGGAAAAAAATATGCATTTTTCTGAGCATGATGGTAGAATTGCTTTTAATATAATCTTAATTGATGAGAGTGAATCGCTTTCGTGAGTATTGGATTCTGCCATAAAATTAGTGAAATGAAAAGTTTTGTTTTTTAATTTCATGAATTCTAAATTATATCTGCAGATATATTTTAAATGTAACAACGATTCAAGAATATCAACAATTTGAAAAATTTATGATAATTATCACTGAAAATGTACTAAATAATCATACAAATGTACTTAACGATATTTTTCAAATACTTTGGAATAATGGTTTAGTTAATTCACATGTATTGATTCAAGATGAAATTGGAATATGGTCATTGAATACATTTATGCCATATGAAATTGATTGTTTAACATTAATCCATCGAAAAGTCATAGCATTTTCGTCATCCAATAATACCGATATCGATTTGTCAATAGATGAATTGTATCCAGAGAAATTAAAAAATTTCAATCAATGTCCATTATATATTGCAGCATCCACCGTTAGTCCTATTGTATTTTTTCGTAAAAATAAACCAAATTCATACACAGGCATCGATATTGATATTATAAATTATATTTCGAAATCATTAAACTTTACGACAATAATTAAGCGTTCAATGGATGGCACAAATCATGGAATTATATTTTCGAATGGAAGTGTTTCTGGTAATATGGGAATGGTAAGATAAAATGAATTCTATACAATTTATGCTCTTTATGTTTAATTGAATAAATTGTGCTAAATTATTTCTAAAGATTTATCGAGGCGAAGCAAATATGGCTATTGGTGGATATATATTAACGCAACAACGTTCGGAAATATTTAAATATTCAATTCAATATATGCAGGCTTCGATTGGTTTTGCATTTAAAGAATTCGATGCATACATCCCGCTCAGAAGACTAACAGCTCCATTTCGTTTGCTTTTATGGATGATAAGCATTTTAGTTATATTATATGCATCGATAATAATTCTGATGACCAAAATGTTAAATAAAACACAACGTCATTTCATAATTGGTGGCAATGTAAATCGTACACCAATATTAAATATGTGGACAACCGTTTTGGGGAATCCAATTTCAAATCAAAGAATTTTATATGGTCGAAATATTGGCACATTTTCACGCACTTTGACCATATTTTGGATATTTCTTTGGCTTATCATTCGTAATTCATATCAAGGTGAATTATATATGTTTTTGCAAGCCAGCAAGTTAATATCTCCTTATGATACCATGGATAAAATTCTAAAATCAAAATGTAAAATAATGCTAACACCATCTATATATGATCTCATGAAAAACATGTTCAGCAAAAATCGGTACACTTTCATTTATATAATTATTTTCCACTTAAAATTGTTGTTGATTTTCCACTTAAAATTCAACTTTTATTTATTTTCCACTTTTCTTTTAGTATAATATTGACAGGCAATGATTTTATGACAAATCTTCCACTTTTATTTGAGAAAAACATAGAAGGTGTTGCGGTCACAACGGATTTGACACAAAAAGCATTTAATTGGTTAAATTTTCCACATCGACGATTGGCATTTTCTAAAGATCGAATCTATAGATATTCGCCAGTGTTTTTATTTCCAAAAAAGTCATTGCTTGTTGAGATATTTAATAAACAATTGGTAAGACTTAATGAATGTGGTCTAATCAATTTTTGGATTAAAGTTTACACCGACTATCGACCATCGAAATATTATTATCATCTACCATCGAAACTTAATATTATTAATATTATCGCAATATTTCAAATTTGTAGCGTCATGTATTTAATCAGTTTCATTATTTTCATTTTAGAAATTATGTCCACAAAATATCGATGTGTTAGACGAATTCTTGATTTCCTTACGTACTAAGTTTATTGATAACATTTATTCAAAATTAAATAATTATTTATTCACTATTTTATGATTTAATATTTTTCTAAAAAAAATCAAGAAATGTATAGAAAATACGTTGTGTACTATATAAAACTTGATTTTTTATTATGTTTCCTAATATATGCATTAAGAAATACATTATAACTCACGTATGCGCAACGTTTCCAGCAATAAAAAATGAATTAAATGTATTTTGATTTCCTCGTTGAGATTGATCAGCTTCAATCAGATATTGTGAAAGAAATTGGAAAAACAGATCTGATTGCATGCGACTCGCATAATCACTCCATGACGAAGAATCAATGGATACAATAACATTTCTATTAGTAAACTATTAACTATTAGTAAAATTGCTAGAGTTTTTTGCTCTTCAATTTTTCGAAACTCAGGTGTTCCCTCATAAACTTTTGTGCCGGACCCCCATTGACTAGTCGGTGTCAGAAGCTATGTGTACAAATAAATTCGTTACAACTTCAGTGGAAATTATTTTTTTTTTTTGTCCCCCCCCCCCCCCCCCCCCTTTTTTTTTTTTTTTTTTTTTTTTTTTTTTTTTTTTTTTTTTTTTTTTTTTTTTTATAACCACTTTTTTTTTCTTTTTTCCAAACCCCTTTTTTTTTTTTAATTTTTTTGTTTATTATTGAACTATGACAACTTTATAAAAAATATAGCAAACAAAATGAAATTACACGTCATTTTAAAATGAAAACAATTGTTTGTCTTGAATGTTGAAAGTAAAAATAATTACTGATTTTACAAATGGAATCTCAGTTTAGCTTTGCTTCGAAAATATTACAAATTTACACGCTATAGCGCGTGAATCAAATTGTTTTCATTTGTGCATTGAATTGTTTTTTTTTCTATTTTATTACGAAAATCATAAATTTTATTCATGCTCGCGTCATGAAATGACGGTGTACTACGGAACTAAAAAATCACATTTGAAATGTATGTAAAGTACATAGCGCTTCGATCGTATCATATTTGATACTATGTTCATGACGCGTGCATGATTTTATTATCCTTTGATTTTATTATCCTTTGATTAAAAAATTTATTGAAATTTACATAAGAAAATATTCAAATTTACATGCAATGAAAATCATCATTGAGTGAGACAAAGTTTTATTTCAATTTAATCGATTGATATGCAGCAATTTCCCTGCAGAATTAATAATTTATATAATCTAAACAATTTTTGATGCATTTATGCCTATGACTAATCATTTCTAGAATAAACACAATAAATGCTAACAAATATAATAAAGCGCATATTTCCAATATAGCTAAAAAATTTTGTATGGCAAGTTTTTTCAAATTTTTCTCCGTATCGATCGTTTTTTTATCGTTATATTTTCGGCTCCAATAATTAGTTAGGCCAGATTCATTGCATATTTCCACTTTTCGATTAAACATCCAAGTTAAAATTGAATATTTGTTGAAGAATAGAACGGGTGGAAAAGAGCGTACTTTATCTCGAGTGTATCCAATACGATTCCATGACTTATGTATTAAATTAAAATAATTAACCGTAATATGATTTGTGAATAGAACTCCATCCCATTTACCATTCCATAGCTTTTGTATTGCATTGTAAACATCAGAATGTTGTTTCACAATCCTGTTCAAATGTTTTACAAATGCAAAAATTATTATTGCTTTATTTCATGTCAAAATTATGGTTACCTTTTACTGTCAAAATTGTCTGGAACCAATTCAACAGCTGTATTAATAACATTTATTTTAACATTTGACAAACGAACTTTTTCAACAGTATCATATGGTGAGATGATTTCTTGACTTTGAAAAAAATTATACAATGAACCTTGATATGAATTTCTTATCACAAGTGAAAAGAATATCCATAAAATAGCCAATGTACGAGCAAAAATACCAAAGTATTTTATGTATTGAATCCGTGGATTTGGTATCATATTCCCGATTAAAACATTCAACATGTTTATTATTGGTGTACGATTTAATCGGCCACCAATTAAAAAATGTCTATATCGTGTTGGTAATTCTCTTGATAGCATTATAATAAAAATTGAAATGGTCACTAGAATTGTGATGGATATCCATACGGTTGATTGAAATGGCGCCATAAGTCGTGTCAATGGAGGCAATGGAATTTTACTTTGAATAAAACCAAAAACAAATGCATTATGCATGTATGAATGAGTAAATGACATCACTTGGACTCTAGCAGTGCTCAATGCATAAGAACCTATTGTCATATTTGCATCACGATTTAAAACCTATCGGAATATTATTAATAAAGCATTCATTGAAAATCATAGTGATTATAATTGTGATATTATTCATTTTACCATTTGTATGGCTCCTGTTGCTGTACCATTTGAGAAAATTACACCACGATTTCGCTTGTCTGCTGATTGCAAGTATATTGGAAATAAATTTAATGTTTTTGAAATTTCATTAGTAATTTTTACATCGATTCCATCGTATAAAAGTCCATTCGATGTATTTTGAACAATAACAAATGGTGGAAATGAAAATGTTGAAACGTATAGTCGACAATATGGAAATTTAAATGCACGTTCAGCAAATAGATCTTCAAATGGTATATTCAATTGTTTTGTATAGTTTTTCGGTGAAAATGTATTTATAATGAATAACTCAACTGAATGACAATCTCGAGTGTATGGCTTATAAAAGTAAAGTGACCAATTTAACGAATCCACTGAACTTATTAAACTATTTACGGATAATAAACCAAATTTCAAAGCAACATCAAAAATTACGTGCAAAGATGCCGAAACATTTGTTGTTTTTTGAGTTAAAACAATTAGATAGCGCTGATGTGAATGATATCTTTGCACAATCGATTCATTCAAGATTTGCCTAGATTTATAACATAAAAATATAAATATTATTTATTCAGTTCATTGAGAAATGGAATTATTATTTTTTATTTTCTTTTTTTTTATTTCTTTTTTGATTTAACACTCACGTTAACGAAGCACTCTTATCAATCAAAATCAAGTTAAATGGATTTTTATTATTTTGCTGTGATTTGCCAATTGTATTGATCACATTATATGTAAAATTTTCTAATTTTGAATGCATTATTAAACTATTTATTAAACTGTTTTGATAATATTTTTGTTCAATGCTAGACGAACATAAAGTGATTGAAAGAAACATATTATCATGGCTAAAATATTTGTGTAAATAATTACTAATAATTTTGGCTGCAATAAATGAATTATTTTCTTCAATTGTCAACAATTTTTGATATAAAACACTAGTTTTAACACAATAAATATTGATAAATAGCAAAAAAATAAATTTCATTTCAGCTATTATAGTGAAAAAAGAAAAACAATGTTTAAAATCGTCAACTTCACTCAAACGCAAATATATGTCTATTTTATTGCATGATTTCTTCCGTGCTATATGTCATTAGTGGGTGTAATATATTTTTGCGTCATACATGCCATTATTTTATTTATGAAATGAAAC
>JAQOWM010000857.1:230000-235752 GCA_029041755.1 Resseliella maxima | reverse complement strand
TTAGACACTATCCAAAGATGCCATTTTTTTAACACATCATCCAACATCACCATCTTAATCTCTTTCAGTTTCTTTCTTTCTCTCTATCTCTCTCTCTCTTTCTCTCACTCATTCAACAAAAGCCTAATAATTGTATGTATTTTAAAGTTCAAACTTGGCCGATGATTGATGCGATTGCATTGCGTCTCATACATTGAACCTAGAAGAATAAATTGAATACATAATCTGCATGAGATATGCATAACACACATAAGAAGCATAAAATTGGCGGTTCTAAAACACTACAAAAATAACATGCACACACAATATGCTATATGAACGCTATTATTCTTTTACATTGTATCTTAGATAAGTAGTGTATGTCAAATTGCTGGATGAGCCATTCAGATGAGCTGATCTATCGTGCTTAGATTGCGCGTGCTATATATATTGCAACGATAAACACAGTAAGAAATGAAGGAGAAGTGTGTCGCATGTGCGTATCGTTGTCGTCGTTTTTATGTGCGTCTTGGTTGTTGCTTTGCGTGCGACACTTTTCTCCTACATTTCATACTGTGTTCGTTGTTGAAATATATATAGTACGCGCAGTCTCAACACGATAGATCAGCTTATCTGAACGAACAAATGTACGAATGAATATATGTATGATTGCATAAACGAATGAAGATAATAAAGGAATGAAAGATGATGAAAAATCGTCTTCATATTCTCATATATATACAGCATATATATGAATATTCTCCGACAATTAAATCGATAAACTAAAATAAAACATTTGCAATAAAGAAAACGTTAAAATTAAATAAATTTTTTGAACAAAAATGAATAACGCAGTGTTATATCGAAGTTCAGATTTAGTGCAACGTGCTGATGCTCAAGAAGCTTTAAATAAGTATTCAAAAAAATTATGTCGATGGAAATCAAATGGTCATGATAAAATACTTGATGTTGGTTGTGGTAGCGGTGATGTGACCATGGATTTACTTCTTCCAATGCTATCAAACAATTTTGATCAGTTAGTTGGAGGTGATTTATCAAACGATATGATAAATTATGCACGAAAAAAGCATTCAAATCCCAAAGTGTCATTTCATCAATTCGATTTAACTATAGATGTTAGAGAGCAAAAATTTTTTAAAACGCAACAATTTGATCATATTACATCTTTCTATTGCTTGCAATGGATACAAGATCAAAAAACGGCTATTTGCAATTTATATAAATTATTAAAACCAGGCGGAGATTTATTTATTATATTTGTTGCACATCATCCAATGTATGATTATTATAAGCAACAATCAAAAGACAATAGATGGGCCAAATACATGAAAGATGTCGATGAATTTATTTCACCATATCAATCTTTGAATGATCCAGCTCAACATTTTAGCAAATATTTGAACGAATGCGGATTTAATGATATCAAAGTTGAAGCGTATGAAAAACGATTCGTTTTTAACGGATGGAAAATTGCTGGAAGTAAGTGTGATTTTTGCATTTTAAAACGTTTTAATTTTTCAATATTACTACTGTCTTATCTTAATGATTTTATTTTTTTAGATATAAAATATCATTTTTTTAAATTAATTTTCTAATTTTCTTATTTTTTTTTTCTTTTTTGTTGAACTTTTTAGATTGTCTTAAAGCAGTTAATCCGTTTATTGATCGTTTACCACAAAATATGCAAGAAGACTATCTTGATGATTTGTTAATGCGATTCGTTAAGGATGGACATTTCATTGATGATTCCGACAGTAATATTGAAAAACGTCGTTTTAATCCACCATACAAACTTCTTGCCGCCTATGCAACCAAATGAAAACAAATTCATTATAAATTCTTTTATTTATACCAATTTAGAGATTTAATTATATCGACCATAAAAATGTTTATTGTATTTATGATAGGAAATTTAAATGATTGAATTAAAAAAATTATTTTAAGAAATGTTTTGTTTTTTAATTTTGTATGATTCTTTCATTCCAAAGACATGGGTAGATTTGCACATTTTCTTTGTCTTCCTGCAACATAATCTCTTTTGATCACACAATATTTTGTAATCGTCGTCTTCTCTCGTTTATAATCGTCGTCGTCTCTCGTTCAACGATAGACGCTACCTGTGATGGCCAGCGGAATAATACTGGCACAAATTTGTATCAACGCAAATGATGTGGATGTTGTTGTAGTCAATATTTTTGATGGAAAAAAAATAAAAATAAAAAAATTTTATTTTTTCTTAATTGTTTGATTTATTTTTCCTTTTGAATTTATTATTTCGTTTTTTTTTTTTTTTTTTTTTTTTCATTTTAGCGGGTTATTTCAAAATATTGTGCGATCAAAAGAGATTATGTTGCAGGAAGACAAAGAAAATGTGCAAATCTACCCATGTCTTTGGAATGAAAGAATCATACAAAATTAAAAAACAAAACATTTCTTAAAATAATTTTTTTAATTCAATCATTTAAATTTCCTATCATAAATACAATAAACATTTTTAAATATTTGCTAAAATGTTGAGCTGGATCATTCAAAGATTGATATGGTGAAATAAATTCATCGACATCTTTCATGTATTTGGCCCATCTATTGTCTTTTGATTGTTCCTTATAATAATCATACATTGGATGATGTGCAACAAATATAACAAATAAATCTCCGCCTGGTTTTAATAATTTATATAAATTGCAAATAGCCGTTTTTTGATCTTGTATCCATTGCAAGCAATAGAAAGATGTAATATGATCAAATAGTTGCGTTTTAAAAAATTTTTGCTCTCTAACATCTATAGTTAAATCGAATTGATGAAATGACACTTTGGGATTTGAATGCTTTTTTCGTGCATAATTTATCATATCGTTTGATAAATCACCTCCAACTAACTGATCAAAATTGTTTGATAGCATTGGAAGAAGTAAATCCATGGTCACATCACCGCTACCACAACCAACATCAAGTATTTTATCATGACCATTTGATTTCCATCGACATAATTTTTTTGAATACTTTTTTAAAGCTTCTTGAGCATCAGCACGTTGCACTAAATCTGAACTTCGATATAACACTGCGTTATTCATTTTTGTTCAAAAAATTTATTTAATTTTAACGTTTTCTTTATTGCAAATGTTTTATTTTAGTTTATCGATTTAATTGTCGGAGAATATTCATATATATGCTGTATATATATGAGAATATGAAGACGATTTTTTATCATCTTTCATTCCTTTATTATCTTCATTCGTTTATGCAATCATACATATATTCATTCGTACATTTGTTCGTTCAGATAAGCTGATCTATCGTGTTGAGACTGCGCGTACTATATATATTTCAACAACGAACACAGTATGAAATGTAGGAGAAAAGTGTCGCACGCAAAGCAACAACCAAGACGCACATAAAAACGACGACAACGATACGCACATGCGACACACTTCTCCTTCATTTCTTACTGTGTTTATCGTTGCAATATATATAGCACGCGCAATCTAAGCACGATAGATCAGCTCATCTGAATGGCTCATCCAGCAATTTGACATACACTACTTATCTAAGATACAATGTAAAAGAATAATAGCGTTCATATAGCATATTGTGTGTGCATGTTATTTTTGTAGTGTTTTAGAACCGCCAATTTTATGCTTCTTATGTGTGTTATGCATATCTCATGCGTGTGTGTGTGTGCGTGTGTGTTCATTGATTTTTCCCATTCTTAATTAATACCGGATATTTGCTGTAGCAAAAACCCTTTTAATTTTCATTCTTTACAGGCATTGTTATAAGATCACAAATGTATGACGAATAAATGAATGTGAAACGACCATTTATTAGGTATCCAGCAAATGCCTTACATCGAATGCCTTATATCAAATGCTCAAGAAGCAAATATATAATAAGATTTTACCCTTATCAAATATACCGAATTTACACATACATTATCTCCCACCCCCCATTTCTATTTTTCTCTCTTTGTATCTAATGCACATGTAAATTCTGGAAAAAACACGTAACAATTTCAACACAAAATCCACACATAATCGGTTGATGCTATTGTTTCAAGTTTTGGTTAAAAACCACTGTGAAAACAACGCCAATGGTCTATGCAAATTGGACAATTTCATTGGAATTAAGTAGTCGAAAGGCATTTGAAGATTGTGAATCAAAATCAATACAGATTATGTATTCAATTTATTCTTCTAGGTTCAATGTATGAGACGCAATGCAATCGCATCAATCATCGGCCAAGTTTGAACTTTAAAATACATGAAATTATTAGGCTTTTGTTAAATGAATGAGAGAGATAGACAGAGAGAGTAGAGATAGAGAGAGAGAGATAGAAATAGAGAGAAAGAAAGAAACTGAAAGAGATTAAGATGGTGATGGTGTATGATGTGTTTAGAAAATATGGCATCTTTGGATAGTGTAATTATATTGAAGATATGGTCGAGCATATGTGTATTTTAAACATCTAAAAACCAATGGATTTCTCAAATTGTCTCAATCAATATTCATTAAGATTTAACGGAAGAATATTTCCTTTGACTTCGGGCGGTAAAAGATGTGTATGGTTTCATTGCTATTGTTCGAAAAATATAAAGTTTGAAATGTAAAATTCAAAATTAAATTACTCGATTTGGGACCGAATTCAAACAATATTATTTAATATTAATAAAATGTTTAAAATCCCAAAGTAAATTCGTCGATTCATCTTGTAGCTTCTATAAAATCGGTTTTCTGTCAAAAATCTGTCATTTTCTGTTGGATTTAATATTTATGCGTAATCATCTTTCACCGCAAAATGTTTTTAGGTCACAAATGTTTTGTGCATATTGAAAATGTTCCTAGTGGAAATGAAAGAGGAAAACCCGTAAAATGACATGAACTAGAATTAAATGTGCAAGAATGATGACGTCACGAATGCGGAGAGGTTTTAATATCAAAACCAGAAACATTCAAATAGGCAAAAACTTTTCGAAACTCAACCAACAACACAAACAATCATTATTATTATTTTATGTTGAAAATATTTAAAATTTTCACCGTTTTCAGAAAAGTCTTGGCATGCGGCATCAACAACTAAAATATTTAATATGATTTTCAACATGATGAGATTTCATTTGCATTCACATTTACAGTCCATCAACGTCTTAACATTTTTGATTCTTTAATCTCTTCGTTGTTTTTCTTTTTGCCATTTCTCTGCCATTGGCGGAACGACTAAACAAGAAATTAAATAGGGAAAAAAAGGGCAAAAATATACAAATAAATATATGAGAAGAGACGCGCGACGAACGTCTGTTCATGAGAAAACACAAAAATAAATTCAACTCATCATGGTGTTTGCATTACATTTGCTTGGCAAAATGCAAAATTCAACTCTTTTTCTCTCTCTCTCTCTCTCTCTCTCTCTCTCTCTCTCTCTCTCTCTCTCTCTCTCTCTCTCTTTCTCTCTCTCTCTCTCTCTCTTTCTTTCTCTCTATCTCTCTCTCTCTATCTATCTCTCTCTCTCTCTCTCTCTCTCTCTCTCTCTCTCTCTCTCTCTCTCTCAGTCACATTGAATATATTGGCACCGGAACCATTTTCCAATTTTACCATATCAAAATATTATTAACCCTTCATTTCTTGATCTCTTACGTTTTTCTTTGTTTCATTGTAAATTTTTCCAGCGTGGTGCGTGCGTGCATGTACGTATATATTGTATTGCATTTAACTATTATTGTTGCCTGTCGTCAGTGAGTCGAACCCTTTTTCGCTA